>JAQZBX010027156.1:0-18984 GCA_029593785.1 Cabassous unicinctus
AGGAAAAAAAAAACCTTACAAAAATTTTTTAAATAAATCCACTACTTCCTTGGTGGGGCTTTTGACAACCTTTTATACATCTTTTGTTCTGTGTGGAGCATGGATAAGAAATATTCCCACATCTCTGCTGTAGGGTCACAAAATTTTTGTGGCCTGACAAGACCTTTAAACAGTAGTGTGGAACAAAAATAACTCAATTTCAAACCTCTTTCACGACATAATAGAAAAGTAAATCCATGTAAAACTCTTAGGATACTGCTGATAGAAAAAAGATGCCCTTTGCATCATAACTTTTTCATTTTTTTGAGTTTTCACCATTTGTAAAAACCAGTTCCAATGACTATATATTAGCTATTTTAACCCCCTGTATTAACACAAGTTTGTCAGTGTGTGTTTAGGGGCAGTTATAGTGTCTCTTTTGCTGACAGATTATGCCCAGAAAAAGGGGGAAAAAATCAACCTCATTGAGATATTGTCTATTGGTTCAAATACAGAGTTGGATGTTTGGGATATCTTTTTTGCTATACCTGGAAATGCCTTGTTCTAAATTTCAAGACTTGCCTGCAGAATGAATCCTTCTTTGATACATTGCAGTCATTCCTGCTGTTAAATGTCTGATGCTTAATTGTTTAACACCTTTTTGAATTGAAGGTTTTCTCAGCTAAAATTTCCAGCATTCCAACTACAGGATTGTCAAGCTACACATATAAAGGAGTAAAGCACACAGTTCTGGAAAGTGCTTTCCTTCAATGGCCCCAGTGTAAGGCAAAGAACTCACTTATCCCGATAAACTTGGGATAAACTTGGGATCCACTCTTCCCACCCCACCTGACCTCTGCCCCTGGGGATAATCACCCCTGCTTCTTATCCTCTAGAAAAAGGGCCATTTCTTCTGAAGTTATTTTGGAGCTATAGCTTAATGAGGTTTGCCAATATTGGGTAGAGAAGGGGATAAGAATTTGAAGTTTGGAAAAGTGTGAGATCTTGCTATCATTGGCTAACTGGAACCCAGCACGATTGTCAAAGGCCTAATAGTCTCAGGTGTGGTGTGATTTGGACAACCTCGGTGATGCCAGAATTGTAGTAGACCGAAATACTCAGAACACTGAGATGAATACGAATTAAAACAGACAAAAACGAAAGGCAAAGAAAGAAAAGAGGCACAGTGGAAAGAGGCAGCATTCAAAAGGCGTGGTCTGATTTCTTCTCTTGGGTTTCCCCAGTAGGGACAGACAAGTGCTCACAACTGAATCCTTTGGAATTGTGTTAGGGAGCAGCCCTCTCAGAGAGCTGGGAACTGAGGGAAGCTTTTGGGAAGGAAGAGTTTAACAGTTGTATGTCATATATAATAGATGGTTTTTCTTTGGTGATATACTGTAATATAAGGTTGAAAAGTGATTTTTTAAACTTGATGGATAAAACTAGGAATTACTGTAACTTTGTGCCTATTTTATAGAATACATTTTTGCAGCTTTTTGATAGTTTCCTTGAAAGATGGGCTTGTGCTCTAATTAGCTATTGTTCTTTTACAGCTGTTAAGATATAACAGCTGTGAGTATTTTTCCTTTAGAATGGGTTGACAGAAGGTTGGATTGCAGTTGGGTTGGAAGTTTGCCTGATAAGTAGAAAGTTCCTATATAGGCCTGAGAATAGTCTCCTAGTGTGCTTCCTTTTTAAAAAAAAATAAAAACAAAACAACACACACAAAAACAAAACAGCCATGTAAGTCTGTGGGGAATATTCAGGTTTGACCTTAAGTTAATAGTCAGGTCTTTTTGAAGGCAGTATTTTGTTTCTCTGTGAAAATCTTGGCAATGGAGAAGAATACACTCTGAGACTTAATAGTTATTACATAATAGTTTGGCGGTAATAGTTTAAGTACACTTAAACAAGTCTGCTCTGAGATTTGTTTGCTGCATGAGCCACTGTGCTGTTAGAAAACAAGTTTGTAATGAAAACAGCCAGCAAAACATTGAATAAAGCCCAACACAAGCACACACAGTGTTTGAAGATGCCAGTCCTCTGTAAGGGCTAAGTGTCATTTCGTTTTTTAAAAATCGGCTTCAAGTGGGTTTTTTTCTTTACCCCTCAAAGGTGATCTCTGGAGACAGTTAAATAACATGTCAGTCTTATCTTTATATATAGCTGGTCCAGGTGGCCCTCGGGTCATGTCCTAGTGCCCTAGTAATACCGCCTCTTAAAAAATTTACTGCTCCTGAATTAAATTTACTGGCAACCTGTTGGCCACCTCTGGTACTGCGTAAGAACGTAAGAATAGAGAACAGTAAAATTGTTTTCAGATCACTTTTTCTGCAGTTCCCCACAGTCTGAGTCATCCCAACAATCATATACTTGCAGAATGTATACACTTTGTTAACATGCAACTTTTGCATTCAGAAGCAGCAAATTAAATTTGTCTGAGCAGAATTGCTATGTACACGGAGGGAGGAAAAGTAATTTCTCTCTTTGCCTTTTGCTGATAACACATGCTATTGTAATAGATATGCAACTAAAGATAGCAAAGGAAAACCAGAAAAAGACAGACATGAGGTGCTGGGTTTTGGCAGTATGCTTTTGTAAACAAAGTGACACAAATTAGGGCAGAAATTCCAGTGGGATAAGGGAGGAAACTGGAAGACTGGAAATACAGTACAAAACTGAGTCCCATCCAGATGGTGTTTTTAATAAACTTATCAGATGCATATGAAAGACTATAATGAACAATCAGAATGGGGAAAGCCCAGTCCCTATGGGAAGAAAAACAGTATGGCACCTTCTGTGTGTTACAGTCAGTTAGAATCACTCTCTAATTTTTCCCAGTAAAAAAGACCATAGAAGTTATTCAAACTATTGAGCAATTATTAGGCTGTCCAACTGGGCATGTTTGTATTTCTAGGAAGAAAAATTAATAACTGAATTATTTCCTTATAAAATGGAGAAAATGGCCTCTATGTGTTAGTAAGCCCAGTGGTAACATTTAGGACAAACCTCTTCTGTCAGAACTCCTGAAATGTGACTAAAGCAGATAGGTATAAAATAGCTTTTTATATTCTTTAAAGTCACATTGTTATCTATATTCTCCATTTTCTACTTGTCCCCCAAAATGGTTTCTCTGTCAAAAATATTTTAGCCCACCATGAGTGACCATGCTTTCCATAAGTGAGACAGACTTTTGGGGAGCAGTTCAGAGCATGGAGGGTATATGCAGTGTTTATGCAGGAGCTTTTCTGTGGGCATATTTGTTTTATTTTTAATGTTTAGGTCAAAACCCAGAGATTGATCGTATTTTGCTTTTCTAAGAAAACTTCTCATCAAGAAACACTTTTTTTTTTAACCTGCTTTATTCAGTAACTTTTAGATTCTCCAGCTTTTGTTAAGGAACTGTGCTACAAGAAAGAGAGAGAGGGAGAAGGAAGGAGGGAAGAAAAGAGGGAGGGAGGGAAGGAAGGGAAAGACGGAGGGAGGGAAGGAGGGAGGAAGGACTGTGCTAAGCAAGGTTAAGTGTCACAACCTGCAGAGGCATCATTTTCCAGCTCTGACTCATTCCTTCATTCAACAAATATTTATTGAGCATCTACTGCGTGCTAGGCACTGTTTCTTGGGATAGCAATACTGCAGTGAGCAAAAGAAACAAATGTTCCTGCCCTCATGAAACTCACATTCTAATTCTCTCGCTGTCAGTTTAGATCAGATTGAAGTACTGATTTGGATATTAAGAATTGACACAGTGCCAGAATGATTGTCTCATCTTGGGTTTGTGTCCAGGTCTCCATTCTTCTCTATTTACTGCTTGTTTGGTATCATTTGGTCATTATAGGAATTCACTGATATGAAATAATTAGAATAAGCAAACCCATTGAGTCAGAATCTAGAATATAGTTATCAGGGGACCAAACAGTTGCTGTATGGGACAATGAAAAAGTTTTGGTAGTAGATGGTGGGGATGGTAGCATAACACTGTAAACATAATAAGCAGCATAAAATTATATATTTTTTTGAAAGTGGTTAAAAGGGGAAATTTTAGGTCATATAAAAAAAGTTGGAATGAGAATTAAGAAAGCTGATAATCTTTTGATGTTGTACCTTATTAGTTGAGTTCTAGAAAAAGCTATTCCTGAAAGGAAGTTTGGAATTTGGGGTGGATTTCATTGATATAATCTGTGAATTATATTCACTGCATATATGGGGTGCGTGCATTAAGGCAGCCTTTGTAGATCCAGACTTGGAATAATAAATATTAATGAATGTTTATGTTGAGATTAAAGTAGAAACTGTGGTGTGCTTATCTCTAGCACATAAATATAATATTCCTTATTAAGAAGGCTAATTTCTTTAATATAGCATATATTTTAAACCACCTCAAGACTATAGGGTCAGAGGCTGATATTACTGGGGCAGTTTTGCTTAGAGAAAATGTTAGAGACTGAAAAAATCGCCTTTAATAAACCAGTTTATAAATGTGTCTGCAGAAAAGGAATTGTGAGCGCTTATCCCAGCCTTGTTTCCCAGGAGCTTGGAACCTTATCATTAATGATTTTGTGATAGTCTCTGATGATGCTAGGCTGCACTAATTGATTGCTAGTTAAAATCAAATTCTCTACGGATAAAACTGTGAAGCAGTAATGTAGCTTAGGTGGAAATTGACAAGCTTAGGAAGAGTTAAAAAAGATACCTGGGAAAGCTGATGTGGCTCAAATGATTGGGCTCCCACCTACCACATAGGAGGTTCCTGATTCGGTTTCCGGTGACTCCTAAAGAAGACAGCAAGCTGGCGTGACGGGCAGGCATGATGAGCTGATGCAACAAGAGATACAAGAAGGAAGACATGATGAGAGACACAACAAAGAAGGGAGCAGAGGTGGCACAAGCAATTAGGCGCCTCCCTCCCACATGGGAGGTCCCGGGTTCAGTTCCCAGTGCCTCCTAAAGAAACAAAGAAGACAGACACAGCAAATGCAAACAACGAGGGGGTGGGGAGAGAGAAAGAAAGAAATCTTAAAAAAAAAAAAGATACCTGGTAAGACTAGTAGATGTTACAGAGGCTATCAATGTCAAAAATAATCATAAAATGTTTTATCCTTTCAAAGGATTGCCATCTTTCTGGGTTTTTTTTTTTTTTTTCAGGTACTAAAATTTGTGAAACTTATTAAAAAAAGTCAACATTCCAAATGTGCAAAAGAACATAAATAATATATGTAAAGTTTGGAGAGCAGTAATAAAATAAACACTTGCATACCTACCACACAGTTTTAAGAAATAGAATATCACCAAACCGTCAAAGCTCTTTGACTGTCTCTCCCCAGTTGCATCCCCACTATCTTGCTACACAGAGTTAACCACTACCCTGAATTTTGTGTTTACTATTCCCTAGCTTTCCTTTATATATTCACCACATATGTATGGATCACTAAACAATATAAATAGTATCATAATCTATGTATTCTTCTGTGACTTGTTTTTCTTACCCAACTTTCTTTGTGAGATTGATCCTGTTGCTATATCTATATTGCCCTAGTTTGTGTATTTTTAAAACTGTACATTTTTTGTTTAGTAGTAAAATTTTGTTGGAAATCAGTGAACAGGTTAAACAGCAGATTCAACACACCTAAAGAGAATTAATGAACACAAATAGTGATGTTAAGAAATTATCCAGAATGCTTCAATGAGAGATAAGGAAAACAAAAAACAAAAAAACAAAAGGAAGATTAAGATACATGTAGGATGGAATGAAAGGTTCCAACATAAGTCTGATAGGAATTCTAGGAGAAAACAGAGAATGAGGGAGAATCACTTTTTAAAATAATGGCCAACATTTTCCGAGTTGTTGAAAGTTGCAAATCCTCATATTCAGGAATCTCAGGCCCTAAGCAGGATAAATTTAATCTATACTTAGGTATATCATAGTAAAATTGTAAAACATAAGAAAAACCCTAAAATTAACTGGAGAGAAAAAAATCACAACACATGCTACAATGTGGATGAACCTTGAAGACATCATGCTAAGTAAGATAAGCCAGACACAAAAGGACAAATACTGTATGATCTCATGTACATGAAATAAGCAGAATATGCATATTCGTGAAGACAGGAACTAGAATTCAGGCTATCAGGTGCCAAATGGGGGAGGGGAACAGGGAGTTAATGTTTAATTGTTATGGAGGTTCTGTTTGGGGTGATGGAAAAGTTTTGGCAATGGATGATGGGGATGGAAGCACAACTTTATGTATGCAATTAACACCATTGAACGGTATATTCGAAAAGAGGGGAAAAGGAAATTTTAGGTTTTATATAAGTTACCACACACACACACACAAACCCATACAACTGTACAACACAATGAGTGAATCCTCCTAATATAAACGGTGTGCTAGAGTTAATATAATTTTAATAATGTTGTTTTCATGAATTGTAACAAAGGAACCACACTAATGCAAAATGTTAGTAATAGGGAAAACTGTGTGTGAGAGAGGGAGGTATATGGTAACACTGTACTTCCTGCATGATGTTTCTGTAAACCTACAACTGCTCTAATTTAAAAAAACAAGACCAAACACAATCACAATAGTTAGTGGTATAGCAGGCTTTAGCAGATATAAAAATAGAGGCCAAAAGACTATGGAATAATGTCTTTGAAATGTGTAAAAAAAACTTTTAACTTAGAATTCTCTACCCAATTAAATTACTTTTCAAGAGTGATGGCAGAATAAAGATACTTTCAAAGACTTTGCTGAATACTAACAAATGTGTCTTAGAAAGAAGGAAATTGAACCAAGAAGAAAGGAGAATGTGTGTGTGTGTGTGTGTGTGTATATATATATATATATATATAAAGTAATAGTAAACAAAATTGGTGAGTGTGAATAAGTCTTGACTCTATGAAATAATAATATTGACTGATTTAGGGAGTTCAAGGTGGAACTAAACTATTATATAACAATAGCAAATAAGGTAATAGGTGATTGATATAATAAAAAGTGTTAAAGTCTTTAATTGGGAATTTGTGATTTTTAATTGTGGACAGTGATAAGTCTATGCATGTTGAAAATTTAGGAGTAAATGGTGAAAGAGTGCAAATAGAATATATGCTTTGAAACCAAATCAGTAGTGGTGGGATAACTGGTGGTGGGGATAAAGGAAACTGTCAACCCATTAGAAAACAGGAGCGAAGTGAAAAGAAAGGTGGGGAAAACAGCAAAGAAAAAACTTGTATATAGAAAGTAAAATTTAATCCTAATATATTAGTAATAACAACTAATGTATGTTGTGTAAATCTGCCGATTAAAAGACAGAGGACACTGATCTTTCAAAAATTTGGTTATATGTTATTTAGAAGAGACCAGAAAACTTAAAAGTGAAGTGATACTAAGGTGCTATTGTTATTTGACTATCAGACACCATAGACTTTATGGTAAAGATATTTTTAGGGATAAAGAACACTACATAATGATAAACCAGGAAGATATAATAATTCTAGAATGATATACACAAAATGACATGGTTTCAAACCATTGAAACAAAAATTGATAGAATTGTTGCAAGAAATTGACAAATCTACAATCACAGTCATAGATTTTAACAAATCTCTCCCGTAATTAGTAAAGCATATAAGGAGATTTGAACAACACAGTCATAAAAGTTTGATATGATAAACAAATATAGAATCATACATCCCCAAATTAGAGAATACACATTTTCTTCAGACACACGTAAAATATTAATAAAATTTGATAATGTACTAGGCCACAAAGCAAATCTCAATAATTTCTACAGAGTCAATCTCATACAGACTATACTTTTAAAAATCTACATTGCAATGTAATTAAAAAACAGTAAAAAAACATAACTTGAAAGTTTTCTTTGGAAAGTTAAAATGTACTTCTGAGTAATTTATGGGTCAAAGGAAAAATCATCATGAAATTAAAAAATATTTAGAAGTGATCAACTTTAAAAACACTATGTACCAGACAAACCCAAATTGAAGGACCTTCTACATGATTCCTGATGAGTACTCTTCAAAACACTATGGATCAAAACTTCAGGATAAAATTAAAGATAAAAATATTAGCCTTAAACATATTTATTAGAAAAGAGGAAAGGTTGACCACGTATTCACTTCAAGTAATTAGGAAAAAAAAAAAAGCAAAGCCAAAGAAATAGAAAGAAGAAAATAAAAAGAAGAGCAGAATTTAGTGAAATAGAAAATAAAGAAGAGAATCAACAAAACCAAAAGTTGGTTCTTTGACAACACTAATAAAATAGCAAAACCTTTATAAGACTGTTCAAGAAAGAAAGAAAAGGCACAAATAAATAATATTTGAAATGAAAACCCGGACATACTGTGAAAAACCTTATGCCAGTATATCTGAAAGCTTAAAGAAAATGAAAAAAATTCCTGAAAGGGCCAAGAATATCTAAGATACTTTTGAAGAAGAAGAAAAAGAAGGGAGGTGTTCACCTTACCAGGTTTTAAGATTACTGTACAATTACAGTAATAGGACAGCGTGATAAAGGCTAGGAAAATCAATCAGTGAAACAATTCAGATTTTTTAAAAATATATTTTTATTACAAAAGTTGTGAACTTACAAAACAATCATGCACATCAGATTTTTTTAAAAGATGCAAATATATATGAAAATTTTATATGTAAGAGACTTTTAAAGTAACAGATTTGTGGGGGAAAGGATGGACTTGTTCATTAGTGCTGGGGAAATTGGTTATCCTTATCAATAAAAGATGAAAACCAGAACCTTGTCTCACAGTATACCAAGAATAAATTCTAAATAGATTAAAGGACCAAACAGGAAAAGCAAAATTTGATAACTTTAGAGGAATGTATTTTTCATGAATTCAGGGTAGGAAAGAATTTAACAAGACAGGGAAAGCACAAATCATAAAAGAAACTATGAAAAATTTCTGCCCAACACATTGACCAACAAAAGAGTGGCACCCAGAATATTTAAAGAACTCCTGCAAATCAATTAGAAAGACAATAGAAAAATAGGCAAAAGAAGGTTAGGCAGTTTCTTCTTTTCAGAAGAAAGATGGAGAAATGTTCAACTTCACCTAACAAGGAAATGAAAACTAAAACCATATTGAGATATCCTTCATACTCATCTGCCTGGCATTTCCAACAGTTGGTGAGGATGTAGAGCAATGGGATGAGAGTGTAAATTTTTACAACCACTTTGATAAATAATTTGGCATATCTAGGGAAGTTGAAAATAACTCGGAGCCATGTGTGTAATTCCATATATATATCAATCTTAAAATCATTTAAGAAACTCCTACCCATGTACACAAGAAGACATGTATAAGAATGTTTATAGCACCTTTGTTTGCAATAGCAAAGAAAATAAAATGGTAACAGACTAATCTAAATGCTCCTCAGCAGGACAATAAATATATAAATTTTGGTATATTCATACATTGAAATACTTTATACGACTGAACTAGATTTATCTGTCTGTCTGTTGAATATTCCTTCATCTTGGTTTAATAGTTGTGGTAGATGTTAGTATTGTTCACCAGACATTTTGCTACTTCTCCCTGGATTCCCGGCACATGGTAGAATTTCACTTTCCCACCCCTTTGAAGTTAGGTAAGGCCATGTAACTTGCCATGGTCAATGATATGTGAGCAAAACGATGTTTTTTCTTTTGGGGAGAGAGTTTTAAGAGCCAGTACCCAGCTCAGTCTCTTCCCACTGCTGCTGTGACTGTGGAAGCCCATGTCAACACGAAGCCCCTGTCGTTCTGGTCCCTAAGTGGTACAATGAGCAGAACTGCTTGCTGATCATCACTGACTGCAGAGTAAGTGAAAAATGAATATGTGCTATGTTAAGCCACTAAGAGAATCGGGAGCTGTTACTGCAGCATAACCTACCCACAGTATTTTTTTTTTATGTCTCAGCTCAATTTACTGTACATCTTGTGCCATTTCCTTAAGCTCTCGCTTCCAAATCATGGAATACTTCTCCTTTTCCATGACATAGAGAGAGGTACCATGACTTGCCCTCTAAATATAGTCCTTCGTTTTTCTCTTTCTAAAGTCATGGGAAACTTCTCTCTGAGCCCATTCCCTGCCAGAAAACTGTCATTATACTTTATTTCCCCAATATTTTTGCTTGTTGCTTTGGAGTTAAGCTTCGGTGTAAGAAATTCATGACCAGAAAGCCTGTCCCTCCTCCCTCCATCCCTTCCTCCCTCCCATCCTTCTATCCTTCCTCCCTTCCTGTGGACAGCTTTCCTCATCTGCTGAGAGCGAAGCAATTACTGAAGGTATGTGACAAGGGCTCAAGTGCAGGCATGCCCAAGTTTGGAAAATAAATTAATTCCTTAGAAGATATAAGATTATTTCCTTCACATACGTCTTCTGTTTTTACTGACTTTCATTATAAAGTTAGAAATGTTTTGGCAAGGTTGTATAATATTACTCCCCCTCTCCATTTCAAAGAGTATAATGTTATACTGAAAAGTACAGCAGGTCTATATATCTACTGAGAAATTGTCTCCCCACACCCCCCTCGCAATCTATTTTTAGATTATGCAACATAAGCTACAGATTTTGAATGTAAATAGCTAGGGCTAGTTTTAGATTTGGGTTAAATAACTTAAATGTCTGAAGAAAACCCAGTGCTGGTAAATAAACAGTAAAGGTTCCCGGGGACTTAAAAGGCCCTCACCTTTTATCATTCTCTTCTCATTGTTTAGAGAATCTACGTCTTTTTGAAAAAAATCAATTTTATTGATACGTATTAATAAACCATCCAATTCATCCAAATACGTCATTTTTTTACAGCCTTCATTTTGTGGAAGCCCTTGACTTTTATAAATGAACAGCTTGGTATGGACTTGAAGTATTGAGAAAGACCCAGAATCAAAACAGAACTAGTGTTTCAAAATATAGCAGTTAATGAACAAAAGGAAGAACATTTGTGTTGAAATGCACAGAATAGTCAACAACAAAAAAACAACAGGAAATTAGTCATGGCTGAGGGCAACTGTATTTTGAAAAGAGTTGGTACTCCTAGATTACTTCCCTGCTTTATGAATTCTAAAATACTGACTTTATGTATATCATGTTACTTTTAAACAAATTTTCAGAAAAGTAGATGTCATAACTGTATATTGTACAGTTTAGAGAATGCCAATAAAAATAAATGCCGGTGTGCCCATCTCGTAGCTTATGAAACAGAATAAGACCAGTGCTTTTGAAGTCCCCAGAGAGGGTGCCAACAAGATTTCATCTCCCATCTCCCCAGACAGAACTATCCTACATTTTGTACAGTAATTCCAAGAGTTCCTTTCAGTTTTTTTTGTTTTTTTTTTACATTCATGTATATATCTCTAAATAGTATATTTTTAGTTTTAACTTTTTTTTAAACTTTGTATAAACAAACTCATACTTACCGGGTTCTTCTGTGCCTTGCTTTTTTCACTCAACATTGTTTTTAAGATTCATTCTCATATAGCTGTTGTTCATTCATCTCAATTGCTGTGTGGTTTCCTATTGTAGTAATACTCCACAACATATTTATTCTGCGTTTTATGGGTGTCATATTTCTTTACTATACACTGCATTAGGGTTAATTGCCACATGTGGCTTGATTTGCTCCAACGTTAGGTTTAACCTTTTTATTATTATTATTGTTTTAGCTATTTGGTGTGGAAAATGTTTGTCTTAAGGTAATCAGAATGTTCTAATTCCCCTTTTATTGTTGAATTGAGATAGTAATTAATTTTGTCCTAGGCATACTATTGGGATATAATTTGGCTTCTCTCATCCTGATTCTAAATTTTGCATTGGGATTCACAGTTCCCATGGAGAATGTTGCAACAATTGCTGATTGTGCCAGTGTGATTGAAGGTGTCAGTCGGAGTCGAAATGCTTTGCTGAATGGAGACACCAAGAATTATGATTGGGATTCTGGCTATACATGTCACCAACTAGGAAGTGGTGCGATTGTGGTTCAGCTGGCACAGCCATACATGATCGGTTCAATACGGTAAGAAGCTCCCTTTTCATTTGTTAAGTTTTAGAATGGAAGGCACACCTGCAAATTATATCTTGGTAAAATGGCGATCCTAATGAATTTGGCAGAGAAACTGAACATATTCTTTGTTCTAAATACCATTAGGGAAGAAAAGAAAAAGAGACAGAGAGATATAGGATGCTCGTTTGAATTTTCCAGTGGGGGAGATCACCAATATTGGGCTTGTGGAGGGATTATATTAGAGGCCTTTCCCTGGATATGGCTTACCTCTTTCTCAAGTCTCTATTAGATTGGTTAGGGGCTTATAGGGTAAGTCAAGGGAGGTTTTATAGAAATGAAAATTGCTTTTCAATATTAATAAATGACTTTATATATGAGCCAAACAGAGCTGAATATGAATCCTTTTCTAAAAGATCTTAGTGATCTTTGTGGCTGAGTTTTTGTTCATATGTTTTGTTTTAAGATGCTAAACTTTAACCCAAAATTGTTTGATTTATAGAATTATAAATAATTTTAAAATGTGAGACTGTTGACGTTGCCTAGAGCAGGGATTCTTAACAAGGGGTCCGTGAGCTTGAATTGAAATTCAAAAAAAAACATTATTCTTGTGAGGATGTGTTGGTGTGGGTGTGATATATTTATTAAATAATACACAGGATAATGTGGACTTAGTAGGGGGTCTGTGGGTTTCATCTGACTGGCAAAGGGGTCCGTGGAACAGAAAAGGTTAAGAATCCCTGGCCTAGAGGATATACTTTTAGTTCAAGGGAGCCATCTGAGTCTTGAGTAGACTGCTTCTTTAAAAAAAATTAAAATTTTTAAGGTTCTAAAAAGCCTTCTGTAGGGCTAATGTAAAAAATAGAAGAAAACACAAAAAATCTTAGCCCACCAGGGCTAGAGTTGTTGGAAGGACAAGGCTGCCTTCCCCTATCATGCTCTACCACATTTGCTTTGTTGCTTCCTGTTCTCATTTTAAACAGTCAATATATATAAAGAAAGAAATATTACAAAATTTGAAGTAGTATGATTCTCATTGGAAAGAGTTTATTGATATTTAGGCTAATAACGACAAAGGTTACTACTGCTTGCTGGTTCCCCGGGGTACCCTGAGGAGCTGGTGAATTTCTTGAAGAATTCAGACTGGAATTCTTCATTTAAATTGTCAAACCCTTTTCATAAAGGGCCACATCACAGGCTGAGTAACAGGCAACAAATCACAGCCAGAGAAGCCTTGAGCTCATATGGCAGACCAGACAACCCACGGTGCTTAGGAAGGGGAGGAGACAAGTCATAGTCAATCTGGACAAGCTACCAATACAGATAAACTCACACCAAATAGCAGACACATACACACAGACCCTTCCTTTTTCTCAACTGCATGCTTTAACTAAAGTACTCACAAACCATCTGTTTAATAAGCCATTCTAGCATATTTGTCATAGATGGTATCAAACTTATCTGTAGGGGAGTGATGCAGCTCAAGTGGGTGAACACTTGCTTCCCATGCCATGTATGAGGTCCCAGGTTCGAGCCCCAGTACCTCCTAAAAACAAACAAACAAACAAACAGAAAAACCAAAGCTCATTGGGGAGCGCGTGTAGCTCAGTGGTTGAGTGCCTGCTTCCCATGTACGAGGTCGTGGCTGGGTTCAATCCCCAGTACCTTCTAAAGCAACAACAACAACAAAACTTGTCTGTATAATATGATCTATCCCTCTTTGCATTAAAGATCTGGAGAATAGTTTTCCTTCTTTTGTCTTCTGGTACTCCTTATAGTCGCCACAATTTCTTGAAAATTTCCAATTGTGTCTCTGAGATTACATTTGTAATTTCTTTTCAGCAGTCTTGAGGTATAACTCATCTGAGCTAGGAGACTTGAACTCATTTAAATTGACTAGATACTCTCTTTCACTTCACCTATTCCCATTTGGGGCTTAAATTTTCTCTTGATTATGCTTGTTATGTCATTTCTAATTTGAAGACCAGTCTTCTTGCCAATGAAGCTGGAAGCAAACTGGCAAGTCAGTAGCTCTGCCCACTCTCGTTTAATGTTCCCTATATTCCTTCTGCTCACCTGGCACTCCACGCCGCCCCCTACCCCCACCACTCAACACTGTTCCGTAGGCATCTCAAACCAAGATGTCTGAAATGGAATTCCATTATCTTTGCCTTCTCCTGCCTAAGTCGCCTCACTTCATGATTCCCTATCTTATTCAGTGGCACCATCTGAGCCAAAAATATAGGGTCTTCTAAATTCCTTCCTTTCATCCATTCCCCCATCAACCAGTTAACCATGAAGTTCTGTCAGTGCCACCTCCTAAATATCTCACAAATCCATCCCCTCTCCTCCATCCCCACTGCCATTACCATCGTTATACCTTTGTGCTTTGTGGTTTCTATTTTCTAATTGATCTTCCAGACTTCAATCTGGCCCTTCCTTCCCCACCTGCAACCATTCCCTGCACTGTTACCATAAATCTGATGGGGTCACACCCCTTCCTCAGAGGATTCATGGCTACTCTTTGCCTTCAGGCAAAAGTTTAGACTGAGCCGTTTCAGAAGGATCTGTCTCTAGATCCTTGTGTCCTGCTTTCCCCTACTGCCCACCCACACACATACTCTGTCCAGCCCGTCCAGCTGCTTAGAGTGTTGCACATGGGTCACCCCTTCTCTTATCTCCATACCCTTAAATCTTTGAACATGTTGTTCTTTGCTTATGTCTGTCACAACCCTGCTCACTACTCCCCTTTTCACCTGGTTCTTATTCCCCCCTGCAAGATTGCTCTCCTTTGGGACTCCTTCCCTAACTCAACATCATCACCCAGGCTGATTTAGACAACCCTCTTCAGCAATCCTATACCATTCTGTATGTAATGCTTATGAAAGCATTTGTCACACTTACATTATAACTGTTTACATGCTGCCTCTTCCCAGCTTCACCTGATATATAAAGCCTGCGGTGACTCCGAATAAACCTCCCTTGGCACACTGAATGTGGAGATGCAGTGGTCTGCCAAAATAGAAGGGGATATTATAGTGGAGACAGTAGAAGATCTAGAAGTTTGGATCCAGTAAGGACCTCATGGGGTCGTTGCCAAGGTTACAACTCAGAGACACAAACAGGCTATTCGTGTGGCAAGGCCACCTTGGCCTCTTGCTGTACCCAAAGAATCAGAGACGTCGAATCTGACTCCAGAAAAAGGTGTCACTGGGGCTTAAAACAGGGGAGAACAGTGCCCATTTGGTTTTCTTTGAATGTGGAATGAAATTGGTTCCCCCAAACAATTTTTCTTGTCCTGACTCAGAGGGGAGATAATGAACAAGAACACAACCCATGGCAGAAATGTGTATCTCAGCACAGGGTGATGCCTCCAACTTCCTTAAGCCCAGCTATTGTTTTTGCAGTTTAAAAAAAAATCCATGCAATTGAAGCTCTGTATAACTGGCCGAGTGTTCAAAGAGACACGTCTTTGTGAAACTAACATTATGTTGTCAGGAACTGCATTTGCCTCTTCTGTGACATGATTAAGAGGAAAGGGAGAGAGATTTCCTAACCACCAATGGCTGTGGATGATGCTGGATATCTTGGCAGGCTGTGATTAGCAGCAGCTCATGTGCCCAGATAGACATTTATTGATAGGAAACTAGATCAGTGGCACCTCTTCATGGGGATGGGTAATTGACCAATGACAGGTTGATTAGTCAGTGACATTTGACCCACAGCTTCTATTGCTTGTGATGACTGACTTGCTTTCCTAGTCACTGTATCTGAAGAAGCCCAGTGATTCTGAATCAACACCTAGAGGGAGAGCATTACAGAGCCGAGTGCCTAACACATTTCCCATCCAAGAGGGAGGGGATGTAGACCGCCTGCAAACTCTTCCCCTTTCCCTGTCTGAGTGGGGCCTAATCACTTGTGTACTGGTTTTTAAAACCCAGGTTTCTTTGTATTTGGTGACTTCAAAAGCAAAGTTCTCAAACATGAATTGATTTATCTTGGTCACTGCATTCTTTATTCCTAAAAGAAGACATAGTTGTTTAGTGGATAAGGGATTCTTTAGTTGGTCTGTTTTGTTTTCATCCACAGTTACCATTTCTTCCTTTCCTGAAAGTTTATACTGCAGCTTGCTGGGCAAGCGGAGCCTTCTTTCTAGACAAGAAAGAAGTACTGTACTCAACGGGAGCCTAATCCTCCTTGGGTGTGTGGTACCAAAGCTTGAAACATGACCTCTGACCTCCCTGCCCCCACCCCATACCCATTTTCTTCCATTCATTCAACAAATAGGTACTGAGCCTTTTACAACTGTTCTAGGCCCTGGGGCTACAGCAGTGAATAAATAAGACAACAGCCGGTGCTCTCATGGAACTGACTTTCTGGTCAGGGCAATGAACAGTAAACAAACAACATTTGTAATATGTCATATTTAGACGTGCTATGGGGAAATAAATCGAAGAAGGAAGACTGGGGGTGGATAAACAGTGCGATTTTAGACTCAGTGGTCAGGGCAGGTTTCACTAGGAGGGTGACATTGAGCAGAGCCTGAAGGATGGGAAGAGCAGGCCATCCTATAACCCGGGGGCTGAGCCTTACAGGCAGAGTGCCCAGGCCCTGAGGTGGGAGCGTGCCTGGCAGGTGGCAGGAACAGCAAGGGGGCCAGTGGGGGGCAGGGGGCAAGACAGAGGCTAGGCAGGAGACTGAAGACCTGAGATGTTTTGTCTCTATATTCAATAGCCCCACCCCCAGCTCCACCCATCCTACCCATCACCACAACCTTCATCCTGGAGTTTCATTAGCACCCTAGAAGAGAGTTTTCTTTGCTGAGAATAGGGGGTTGGTGCAGGGTAGGAAGAAGGGGGACAGGGAGGCCATCATGCCTTTAGAAACCACCTTCTCTCTGCGCCTGCCCTGCCTGGATGCAGCCAGCTCCTGGAAAAGAAACAGCAGGAGGCACCCTAGTCCTTGCAGTTTAATAGAAAACTCTCCCCCATCTTTTGCATTCTTTTTTTCTTTTTTCCCAAGAGCCAGAGCAGACAGCATAACTGGGAAACAAGGAGTCTGTCCTTGTTGTTGCTATGTTTAATGACACAGCAAAAGTTATTCATTTTATTTGAGAGAAAAAGAGAGAAATTACCTGGAATGGGCCTTAAAAGTAGGCAGTTGAATAGTAATTATATCATTTTTATGCCATTTTTAAAACATTAAAATTTAAATAACAGAAATCTTTAGAAGCCTGCCCACATAAAAAGACCAGGGTAGAGTCATAATAACTAGCCAAATCTACCTAATGTCTTAGTTTATAGTCTCTCTGTCACCTTAGTTTAAGACTTACTGTCTTTCTACTTGTTAATTACAATATTCTTTTAAGTGTTTTCAGGTTTGTATGAAAAATCAAATATGCTATGCATTAAGTATGCCTATCACCCAGTCTTTTTCAGCTAATAAATGACAGCACTTTGTTGAAACCCTAATTATAAGATAGTCAATTAAATTAACTGTTTTTACATTAGCTTGAAAATGATGGTTTTGTAATGGATATGTTCAGTACTGTAAGTAAAATACCCATAAAGCTTTAACTAACAAACCTAATTGTAAGTAAGTCGGTTGTCCACAGATGAAACAGTGCAGATATGACACAGCTAAATAAACCTGAAGGCTCTTTGGGTGCGATGAGGATTGAGTTAATGACGCAAAAGCATTTTGAGTTACTCATTTGGAAAACATTATATGAATACAATCTGTTAGGACAAAATGAGTTTTTACCCCAAAGTATGTTCTTGATATGTATCCATAATCTCTTTAGTCTCTGGATATGAAACTCTTTTTATTTTACAGTAGAAAAAGAACAGTTCTACCACTTAAACAAGCTAATCTGGCCCAGAATGCCTGAACTGCAAATCAGTTTGTCTTGTAGTTATTAAACAGATAAAAAGAAGCAATGGCAAGTTTATCCTTAAAACAAAACAAGAATTAGACATGCCACTGTGGTCCTTATTCATCCCGGCATATTTTCCTTTCTCTGGGAGCCGTCAAGTCCATGCCAGGTTCAGCTGCTCTTTCATTATTGTGTGGTTACAACCAACTCAAGATTCAGTTTGTAAGTTACCAAGGCCCTTTTTGGCCGCTGTTTTTCGTTCTTCCTGCTGCTAAAACTATTGCTCATCCACTTCCTTCCCAAAAGATAGGCACAGAAAAGAAAAGGGAGCGGAATCACAGACCATGCCATTTTTGTTACCTATTTAATAGCTCTAAATGAAGGTGTCATTGACAAGGGTGAGAAAAGGAATTGAAGCTACTGACTCAAAGGGTGTTTTGTAACTATTTGAGTATTTTTTTTACATATGTGCTGCCTTCCATCTCTAGTAGGACTACAGATAATCTCAAGTTAAAGATAGTTATTTTGCAGTGTTGGGCTGGATTTAGGTCTTTGCAGAGGTTTCCAAGTACCTAGTATGGGATTCTATGCTGTGAGTACTCAATAAACACTCACTGACTGAACTGACAATATGTTTGTGCAACTAAAAGGAGTTCTATCTATCAACTAAATTGGATGTCATATTTGCTCAGTGTGTCTGATCTAAGTGTATGTGAGGAAACTGTTAAAGATCTTGGCATCCCCAACAAATGACTGAGATTAAGCTCTGGAGTTAGATGCTGACAGTAATACAGGTAGAGACGTTTGCCTCACATGTTCCATGCCACTTTCATTTCATTCAATCTGAGTGTTGCACAGGCAAGCATTATATCTATTTACATTAAGAAAGCCTTCTTTTCAACCTAAAGAGCCAGGAATTTCCTTTTTATGGTCTAAAGAATATAACAAACATCTAAATATATGACTCTGGCTTGCATTAAGATTGCCTATAGAGCATCTGAGTAAACTACATCCTAACCAGATGCCTAAACACCAGCAAAAAATTATGAGCCATACTAAGAAAATAGAAGACATGGCCCAAGAAAAGGAATACATCAAAGTCCCAGAAGAGATGCAGAA
>JAQZBX010027157.1:0-28532 GCA_029593785.1 Cabassous unicinctus
TTAAAAAAAAAAAAAAGAAGACTATGGTATCCCATCCCAGCTGGATCCAAGGTTTGATTTTTCATAGATTCCATTCTAGTCATATTATTAAGCATAAACTGTATTATTTTATTATTAATCACAAATGTCATGAAACAGTAAAATATAAGTACTTCCTTTGCTTTTGGAAAATAGCTGAGAAATAACAGAAAATTCTTTGAGAAATGCAGAAAAATTCTTTTATTTTTCATAGTAGCTAATATACCTCCCTTAGGCATTAGACACATTTTTGTTTAAAACATTAATAATACAGTCATAATTTTACTCTTTATAAAAATCATGCCTCCCAGTAAAAACAGGGTATTCACCATGCTGCTCTTTAAATTCCTTTACTAAAAATGAAGTTTTAATATACACACAAATTTATAACTTCTTAGAATATTCTGCACAATAGATTTTAGCCAGTGGAATGAACAATTGCTCAGAAAAGCAGCACAGTTTCATTTGCAATATGATTTGGTAGACAATCTTGTTTTCCAATAAAAAGGAGATTTCATGAGCAGAAACATTGGGCTCTTTGAGATTTCATCGATCAAGAGAATGTTTCTAAGCAAACACTTCTTAACAAGTTAATCAGATCTGGGGTCTTCATTCTTTTTGATGGCACTGTCAGACATGATCACATTAGCTCCTGCCTCTGCACATTTTTGGACAGTGTCAGGACCTACTCCACCAGCGACCCTTATATCCAACGATGAGAACTGGGTCCTCAAGCAGTGAACCCTTGGCATCATATCTTCAATGAATCTCTGCTCTCCAAACCCAAGTTCTACTGTCATAACCAAGGCTATAGCTATCTTATTAGCCCACATTGCCAAATACTCAGGTGTAGTTCCTGGTTTGATGACCAAGTGAACCTTCATTCCATTCTTCCAGATATTTTTAATCAAAGCTCCTGGGTTCTCAGTAGCTTTGAAATGAAAGATACATTGATTGACTCCTGCGAAGCCATTGGCTTTACCCAATGTTCCAGCCTGGACACCGTCATATGCATGACCTAGCTGCATTCAAAGACTTTGTACCATAGGGTGACCAAAGGTGATGTTGGTAACAAAATGCCTGTCCATTACATCCAGGTGCAAATAATCGGCCCTGGAGTCCAGAATCCAGAGGCACACTGCCCCTTAGTTGGCCAGGTCATTTTTGAGCATAGGCAGGCTGATCTTGCAGCCAAACACCATGGTTTTGGTTCCCAGAACCTCTGATCTGCCTTTTTAATTCTCCTTTTTTATTCTCTTTTCTGTGCATCTGTCTTAGTTTACCAGGCTGCAATGACAAAAATACCACACAATGCCTTGACTTAACATCAGGCATTGATTGAAAGGCTAGTAGTCCAAAATCAAAGTGTCAGCAAAGCCATGCTTTCTCCCAAAATCTATAGCATTCTGGTGCTGGTTAGCAGCAATCCTTGAGGTTCTTTGGCTTGTATCTCTGCCTCCTTCCATCACAGGCAATCTCTCACTCCTGTGTCAGCTCTTCCAGTTTCTGCTGACTTCTGGTTTCTTCCTGTGTGGACTTTTCTAACTTCTGGTTTCCCTTAAGAAACCAAGAATCCTTAGAAGCCTCCAGTAATGTGTATTAAGATCCACCTTCATTCCGCTGGGCCACACCTTAACTAAAAAATAACATCTTCAAGAAGTCCTATTTACAATGGGTTTGCACCCACAGGATTGTGAAGTAAGCTGAAGAATATGTCTATGTTGGGTTACATAATTCAATCTACCACACCACTTTTTGGATGGTCTGTGACCCTCCCCCCATCCCATTCAAATTGTTATTCTCCACCATTAGATGTTTTACATTATGCTTTGCTTTTCCTAGTGCCTACCCTTAAAATTTTAACATGTCCACTTAACTTTATAAAGTGCAAAGTAAATGGAAAAAACTCTCTCCCTTCTGAGCAAAAAAAAAAACAGACATTAAAATGCCTTGAGGCAATCACTCTCTTTACCCCACATGCCATTGTTGTTCACTAATTTTTTAACACCATAAATCAGATTCTATTAATTTCTTTTGCTATCAATATATATTTAGTTTTATTCACAAGCCCACAGTTTTCTATCTTTAGCATTAATTTCATTTCCCAACTTTCCTCCTGGGATTACTTTTTTTTTCCTGAAAAACATCATCCAGACTTTCCTTTAGTGAGGGTTTATTAGAAGTAAACTCAGTTTGGTCTGTTTGAAAATGTCTCTCTTTCTCTGTTCTTGATAGATGATTTCATTACATATACAATACTATTTTGACAACTATTTTTCTTAGCACTTTGAAGATATGTCTTCTAGCTTCAATTGTTGCGGTTGAGTAAATTATCAGTTTTGGAGATAATCTTTTTCTTCAACTGCTTTTAATTTTTCTTGTTCTGTTCAGTGTTCTACAATTCCTCTACAATGTGCCTCAATGTGGATTTATTTTCATTTATTCTTGGGATTCACTGAGCTTTCTGAATCTGAGCAATGGTGTCTGTCATCAATTCCAGAAAAATCTCAGCCATTACCTCCTCAAGTGTTTTCTTTCCTCCATTATGTCCTTCTGAAATCCTTATTAGTACATTAGAGATTCTTACTCTATCCTCTGTCTTAATTTTTTCAGTGTCCATCTTTTTGCCTCACTGTTCTGTTTTCTACATCATCTCTTCAACTTCATTTTTCAGTTCAATAATTGCCTTCTCTTATATCTAATATGCTATTTAAACCTTCTATTAAGTTTCTGATGCCAATTTTTGTATTTTAATGTATGGATATTCTATAATTAGATTCTTCTGCCTGGTCAATTTTATACCCTTTTATTTGTTTATCTTATTTCAATGACCTTTTTTTTTATTACTTTAGGTGTTTTAATTATATTTATTTTATATTTCATTTCTGGTAATTCCAATATCTGCCATATCCATAGGTAAGATTTGGTAGTTTGTTGTTTTTGCTGATTCTTATGCACAGACTAACTTATGTGTATGATGGTTTTTGCATTTCCTGAGTATTCTGGGAAAAACAACCTTGAGGCCTGAGTTTAAAGTGTGTTTCTTCAGAGAGGATTCCTATTTGCTTCTTCCAGTCATCAAGAGCCTTTTTCACCCCAGGACCACTTTAAACAGAATATTCAGCTTGAGCTTTTGGTGCCCCACAAGTAGAGTAAATTCTGGTCTTACGTCCACTTGAATGCATTCTGGCTTTTAGAATTCTCAGAGGAAACTTCTTTTTTTCTTACTTTTTTTTCTTTTTTTTTTTTTTGTTCCACCCAGACTCAAAGTCAAGTCAAGCATGTTGTCCCATTATCTCCCTCTGCAAGTGTGAGTTTTTATTTCCCCTAAGGGAAGCCAGCTCTCTAATCCAACCCCCGACTCTGCCCAGGCTTTGTCTCCAGTTAGAAGCCAGACACTGGGCCACCCCTGAGCAAAGCTAATGCAAGGGCAAATTATCCCTGGAAATTCATACTTTCTTTTATTTCTGGTCTCCCTTACTTTCCCAACAGCTCATGCACACATTAACAAAATATGTGATTTTTATATTTCAAGTGGTTTATACCATGAGAGGTTTATTTAAACATCTATTTTACTATAGATGTTGGGTTGTCGCTCAACATTTTTCCTTTTTCTCCCATCTCTGTGAAAAAAGCCACTATAAAGAAAAAACAAAACATTAAAGTGTATTTATTATAATAGAGTTTTAGTTTATTTGCTATATATTGGATAGAAATTGTCTACTTTGAGCATGTTGTTTTAATTGATGTTCTGGCCTAGGTTAACACTACTATTTGGGTGTCTACTGACTATGTTTACCTGAAAGCTATTTTCTTTGCTTAACTTCAATAAGTGAGTCCTAAGTATAGTGCCACATATCTAACAGGCTTTGCCGTTTAAGACAAATTATAGTGTTTCATGGTAAAGATGCAGCCTGGGAACATACACAGCCATTCGTAATCCTAGTTCTAAATTACATTTCACTGCAACTTCAAAATGGCTTTGGTACTATCATTTCTCCATTTCCTAGAAGATCCCAAATACTAATTAGGTCCTAAAGAATGGGAAGGGAGCCTAGACAGGAACCAACAAGTGTTTATGGAATCACTCTTAGCAAGTAACCATGCTTCATGTTTTGTGGGTCAGGGATAAGTAATAGAGCCCTGCTCTTAAGGAATTTGAGGTCATATGCTCTGGCAAATATGGTTTCTAAAACCTGTTTGATTCATCTTTATGTACTTCTAGGTCCTATAGGAAGGAAGATGTGAGGGATGGATATTGGGTAGGAAATCAACAACATCTGCTACCATGGAATACCCCTGCAATGTCTGATAGATTGGAGGGACCTCTGGCAGGAGTCAGACTGCAATGAGGGAAAAAGAACTCACAGAGTATAGGAAAACCACCTTAAATGGACTCTCACATGGAGACTAAGACACAGGAGGAGGCCTAAAAGGAAAGGAATTTTATATTTGGAAAAAAAGCATGCTGCTGTACTTTAAATTCTTGCTGCTCACTCAAAATGTGGCTCCTCCCCTGAGCTATTGCATCAGAATCTGTATTTTAACAAGATCCCCAGGAGATTCATATGCCCTTTAAATTTTGAGTTGTCATAAGTTGACCAAGAGTTTGCCTCAGACTGAGGGGTTCCCAAGCTAGGAAACATTCAGTGCTAAAATTGGGCAGTCCTGGGTAAACTGGGACCCTGGTCCCCCTAAAAGCACTACTTTAAACTGCCCCAACTAGTTTCCTCTGGGTGCCTTGGCTCTGGCTGAGATAGAACTACTACACGTGAAAATAGAAAGAACCTTATCCCTGGAGGGAGAATTTATGTCCCCCTGCCCTTGTAGAAGAGAGTTTTGAATACTGAACACAAGCAGGTAGGCAACCACAGACCTCGAGGTGGTGGTGGTGGAGAGAGCAGCTCCATGAAAGAAGAAGCCTGAGCAGCATCATGGCAAGGTAGACACAGAACCACAAAGGGTGACTGGAAGTGGTGCCGGTCTCCAACCCAAGAACAGAACAAAATAGGCAGGTGCATGCTGTGTGGAGCACAGAAGTGAAAGGTTCAGAGGTAAGCAGCAACCAAGCCAGCCTCGTAAACAGACAATGGTCAAGAGAGGTGTACAGGGTATCCTGGGGAGCATTCAGAGCAGAAATATCTGGAAGAACAGTGAACCTGCCAGTAGCTGCTGAATAATATGTGAGAGTCAGCATCACCTTTGGCTACTAGAAAGTCATAAGGCCAGAGAAGGGCTGAGGGTCTGACACCAAAAAGAGGACCTCGGGGCTCCTCTTGGACTCCAAAGCTAACCATGAAGGGTTAGCTAGATTTTAGATTTTCTATCACCCAGAGGTGACCACTGGGAGTAAGATGTGGTCATGATGAAGAAGATACTGCCGCCCTGATCCTCCCACCCCTTAACTAACACCCACAGCTTCAGAAAGATAAACAGCTCCTCTTCCCTTTTCTTTGAAACCCACAGCTTCAGGAGGATAAACGGCTCCCTGGCTCCTCTCCTGGTCCGCCCAAGGTCCTCTGCTTTAGGGAAATAAGCTAAACTTGCTTTTTTTTGCTTTTGTAAACCCCACCTGCCCGCTTGCTTAAGGAATTTGCCCGTTTGCCCAGCAACCCACTAGCCAATGAACAAGAACCTATATAACCCCACGAAAGGTGATGTTGGGGGCTCAGAATTTGGAGACTGAATTGTCCTCTGGGCCCACATAATAAAACTTTGTTCCTCCGCCTCTCTGAGTGCCGTTTGGGCTTTCTCATCGCCTAAGTCTCGTTTCTGCTGCAACAGTCATAGATTCCAGCTCTTTTCTCAAATGTAATGTCTCTGATTAAAAAGCTATAGGCATTAAGACAGAATGAGACGCAACTCCTTAGACAAGTCTGGGCCTGTGGGTTTTCTCCACTGAACTCCAATGTCCTGGTACAAGCATCAGCAATGGTAACTTCCTGCTGTGTTAGCAATACTCTCCAGAGGGCAAAAGCACTTCCCCATGCCCAGTCCACCCCACTCCTGAGACGCCTTTCACAGTTAACATGGAGATGGGGTTTGGAGCTGATTTCCAGATTGCATTCCATCACTTATGCACACCGTTTTTTATTCAACAAACACATGGTGTCTTATATATGCCTTGCAGTGTGCTAAAAAAATTTTTTAAAAACCCTCAAATATGGACCAGTCTACAGGTCTGTTGATTCTTAAAACTAACACAATTTTCTTCCTTTGCTATTTAATAAAGATGATAATTCTAAATATTTGTGCCCATGTGGTCAATATGAGTAACACACCAAGTTAAGCAGAATCACTATTCTTTCTCTACATTTATACAGGGCCTTTTTTGAGCTTTTATCAGGTTTATTCACTTGCATTATCTCATTTGAGCATCAGAATCATCCTACAGGCAGGGTGGATACTATTATCCCTGTATTTCAGGTGAACAAACAGTTTCAGAGATACCTTTCTTGAGGGTAAACAGTGAGCTAACGTTACAACAACATCCAACTCTCAGGTCACCTGACTCAGATTCCACATGGCCAAAGGGCTCTATGTTTTTTAATTTGTTTCAAGAGAGCTCTTTAAAAGTTAGAAGCAACTCACCAATTGATGTGTGTGTGTCTTGATAATGACAGATCAGAAGAATGGAAAAATCCCAGGGCATTTGAGCTGCTGACAAGATGAAGCTTCGGCCCTGCTGGCAAGCAGCGATAAGTTTTTCAGTGGTGGTGAGATAGGATCCAAAGTGACGCTTTTATATTTCTTTTCTCATGGCTGAGACCTTGAGAAGAGGTTAAGAAGGTGGAAGAAGATTTGTTATTCGAAGAGGAGACTTTTCTTGAGAATCTGGCATCCAACTTTGTTTTGCTATGCTTTCAGGAAATTAATAGTTAGGCTGCATTCCAGGCCTGCAGACTGGGCTGGAAGCAGCTGTTTGATATTTGGTCTGGGGATTAAAAATGTTACTGTTAGAAACCTTTTTGCAAATTAAGACAAACACCAGGTTTGTTCCTCTCTGCTGGGAGGAACACTTTTCCCTTTTCAGCCAGACTTAATTACCCACACCTGAGAAAACTGCCATCTGAGAAGATGCTTTGCCTGAGGCTTTTCTGAATTGCCTTCTAGAACTTTCTGTTCTCAGCTGAGCTTCTACATTGCGTGGAAGACCTAGGCACGAGAGAACAACTGTCCTCTTTATGTGGGTCTTAACTCATCCATGGGGATTGTTGTGTTGTGTTATGTTGATGGTCTATATCAGGGCTCCTGTAAAATCTCTTCTCTGGGAGATGGGTTAGAGCATCAGTACAGAGGACAGATATGGAGGGCAGAGCTTATATAAACCAAGGAGGTTTGCTTTACCTAGTAAAACTATCCTAGGCCTGACACAGAGCTGGAGGGGCCAAGGAAGTTATAAAAGTTTGAACCAGAAAAAAAATTTGTATCTTAAAAATAAAGGATTTTTTGGCTCACTCACTGACACTTCTTGAGTGCTGGACCTAGGTCTTATTTATCTCTGTATAAATGCTTAGCCCCATTCTTGGCAAACAGTAAGCTTTAATATGTGTTTCTTGTCAGAATGCTTACCCATCCAGGAAGGTGCTTGTGGAGGCTGGTTTTGGATACACAGAGCAGAGAGAGAGAGAACACCTAGGCAAAGTTAGGGCCAGTGCAAAGCTCTTAGAGAAATGCACTGGACTCTGCCCACTCTGTGGCTGCGGCTTTAAAGAATGAGGGCAAATGCCCAGGGTTAGGCCTGATGGTGGCTGGGAGAACTAGAAAGAAAGAACACGGAATGGAGTGGGTCTCAAGGGCACAGCAGGGGCTACACATATTGATATTCCTCCCTACTGGCAGCGCTCCTGCTGAAACCCTTTGCTCAGACACTGAAAGTAAGATCGTCTGTTTTAACAGTGATGGCCATTCACATCCTCAATGCCTTGGAGATATTCTGTTTATTTGTTCTTTTAGCCAGTTTGACCAGAGAACTGTGCTATAGATGTTAGACTCACAGGCTTGCACAATGGGCTTTGCTCAGAAAAATACTTGGTTTCCTGGCAAAGCTGCCCAGAGTCCTCTCCAGCAGCTCTAGCAGACTGTCACTTTGGGTCTAAAAGAGGCACTATATGGGAATGCACAGAACATGAGGGAACCTGCCAGTACCCCTGAAAACAATGAACTCATTGAGAATGGAGGTGTTGAGCAGCCCTTAGTGCCAGGTTCTGGGGTGGAGGGAGGTTGGCATGCAGGGATCAGAGAAATGGGCAAGGAGCCTAAAGCCTAGTAGGGGGCATGAGATATTTATCTAATAAACAAAAGACAAGGAGGAAAGCAATTATTTCCATGAGAAATATGCAAGAAAAATTACTGTGAAATGATAGCAGAGGGAGAGAGTACCTCTGAGGATTCTTGGGGGATATCATATTTCAGATAGGCTTTAAATGATGGGTAGAATTTGGACATGCAGCTTTGGGAATGAGAGGCAAGGGGATTCCAAACAGAGGAAAGAGAATGAGTAAAATTATTGAAGTGAGAAAGCACAGACAGAACTCAGGGCTAAGTGAGTGGTCCCATTTGGCTGGAGTATATGTTGGATGAGAGGGGTGTTGAGAGAAGATTAGAGGACTTCAAGTGCCAGACTAAGGCATCCTGGCTTTATTTGGAGTCAAAATAAAAGGCATATGTGGGAACGGTGGTAGGTCAGCACTTTCATCCATAGATAGAATACATACTATGTGAGCTTCTAATGAGGTTTACCAGTGAAATTTCCATCAGCCTCTCTGATTCTTTGCAAAGAAGAGCAGAAACAATGATTCAACTCTTCTCAGTTCAGATGGAAAAGACGTAAGGTAACGTTTGATCCTGGACTATTAGATGCCAGTTAACTATCAGAGCAAAGCTTAGAAGCCAGACTGCAGAGCTCCATTCTGATTTATATCCTGTTCTTAGGGGTGGTGAAAACTTCTTTCTCAGACATCCATACTAGGCAAGCAACCACTCAGTTCCTAGGTTAAAAATAGTCCTGGAATTCATGTCCCACCTCTGATTATTTCTAGGGCAAGTTCTTGTACAATGGAACAAGGGCAGCCTACCTAGGGCAGTGGCAGTGAATTTGGAGAAGAGGGAAACAAATTCAGGAGACAGTTTGAGAAAAGACTCAATAATGGAACGTAGAGTATGGGAAGGAGTGAAGGGAGTGCATGTCAGTTCAGTTCCTTCAGGAAGCAGATGCCAAGTTGGAGTTAGAAGAAAAAGAAATTTATTGGGAGTAATGCTTTTAAAAGATAAAGAGAAGAGGGAGCAGGAGCGGATAGGGGAAACCTTCAGACCATGATACAGGTCTGAGGTCTGTGAAAAGAAAGTGGGAAGAAAGGATGATTTGGTAGAAAGAACCCCACATTGTGGAGAAGTTCTGAGAAAATTTTGACCAACTTATCATGACATTCTAAAGCAAAGATTTTCTGGGGAGGAAACCCATATTGGGCAGAATTGGTGTGGCTAATTAATTGACTAGGAGCTGCTGGGAAGAGAATGACCTCGGTTCAAATGCTGTGATGGATCCCAAGTCAGTGTAGCTGGAGGCTGTCAGCTACTACACTCCTTGAAAAAGGTTGTCTATTGAGGGGAGATCTGGAAGGCTCTCTTCCATGACTGCAACAGCAGGCAAGAGGAATAGAGGAGTCAAAGATTAATCCAAAGTTCTTGGCTGAGTGACTAGGCATTTCTTGATATTATGAACATAGTTTAGATAACGAGACTGTAGAAACACTCTCTTCTCCTAATGTCTCTGACATAAACTATGCTTGGAAACAGAGAATGTGACAAGGTGACACATTCAAGCCTATGATTTAATATTCTTTCTTCTCATACTCTACACAAGCATCATATGTCATACTACAGCCTACACTCTAAAATCACTGCCTAAGCCTCTTCTCAGACTATTTCTTCCATGAAGCCAATATGAATCAACCTAGGACTTAAAATATGGCTGATAACAATGCTGTTGATTCCAAGTCCTGTGCCTAATATATCATGGTTTTTTCCTTGAATTCTCTTCCCATCAGTTCCTCAATGTCTTTCTCTCTTGTATACTTTTCTTATTGAGATTTATGTCTGGCTTCCTGCTAAAAATGTTAAGTATTACTTCACTTCCTCTTTTCTTTATTTTTTAAAATTTGTATGTTATTGAGGTACAATTGATATTCACATATCACTATACACACATAAACCACACATATTTAATATGTAAAATTTGACAAATTTTGACTTATGTATACACTTTTGTAATTGTATCACAACCAAGATAACAAAGATTTCCATCAACCCAAAATGTTTCTGCATGTCATTTTGTGTCCTTCTCTCTACCCCATTCCCAGTAAAAGAATAGTGGGCTCTCTGTCACTATGGGTTAGTTTGCAGTGTATTTTCTAGAATTTTATATAAATGGGATCTTTCACTGTGTACTCTTTTTTCTTGTTTGGATTCTTGTACTTAAAAACTATTTGAAATCTATCTATGTTGTGGCATGTATCAATAGAAAGTTCCTTTGTATTGCTGAATCTTTTTCCATTGTATAGATTTACCACTATTTGTTTACTATTTACTTTAAACAGACATTTTGATGGACTCCAGTTTTTGACTGATACAAATACACCGGCTATAGACATTCATGAATAACTCATTGAGTGGACCTAATACTTTCATTTTTCTTGGGCAAATATTTAGAAGTGGATGGACTGGTTTCTATTGTAGATGTGTGTTTAACTTTTTAAAAACTTGCTAAACTGCTTTCCAAAGTGGTTGTATCATTTTTTATCCCACCAGCAGTCTATGAGAGTTCTAGTTTTTCTATACTGGAATGATCTTTCTGTGGGTTTTTTGTTTGTTTCATTTTTTTATTTCAGCCGCTAGTCAATATGAAGTTGTATCTCATTGTGGCTTAATTTGTATTTCACTAATGACCAAAGATGTGAGGCATTTTATATATATATATACATATAGTTGTGTGCTATTCATATATCTTCTTTGATGAAGTGCAAGTTGAGATCATTTGCCCATTTATTTTATTCTTTTTTATTTTTAAAGGAGCTTTAGATTTCATAAATGTTATATAAAAAATATGGGGGATTCCCATATACCCCACTCCTCCCCCACACACTTTCCCCCATTAACATCTCTCATTAGTGTGGTACATTTGTTACAATTGATGAACACATATTGAAGCTTTGCTACTAAGCATGGTCTATAGTTTACATTATAGTTTACAATTTGCACTGCACAATTTTATAGGTTTTGACAAAATGTATAATGGCCTGCATCTGTCATTGCAATGTAATGCAGGACAATTCCAATGTCCCCAAAATGCCCCATATTACACCTATTCTTCCCTTTCCTTCCCCTCAGAACCTCTGGTGGCCACTGCATTTATATCAATGATACAAGGTCTTCCATTGCTAGAATAACAGTAAGTCTACTTTAGTCCATAGTTGCATTCTCCCCTTATGTTTGTTCATGCTCAGTCTTGAGGATTTGGGCATGGTGATGCCCATTCAGTTTCTGATTGAGAGGGGGCTTAGATGCCATGGGGCAGATGGATGGAACTGTCTTGCCCAATTTTTAAAATTGTGTTGTCTTATTATTGAGTTGTAAAATTCTTTATATATTCTGGATATGAGTCTTTGAAAGATATATATTATGCAAATATTTCCTTCTACTCTGTGGTTCACCTTTTTCTTTCTTAACAGTGTTCTTCAAATAACAAATTTTAAAAATGTTGATGAAATTCAATATATGGATTTTTATCTTTTATATTTTATGCATTGAGTGTCTTATTTAAGAAATATTTGTCTACCTAAAGGTAACTACCATTTTTTTTCTTTCTTCCAAATGTTTCATAGTTTTATCTTTTGAAATTAAGCCTACATTTCATTTAAGTTAATTGTATATGGGGTACAATAAAGGTCAAGATTGCTTTTTTCTTTCTTTTTTTTTTAGATATGGCTATCTTATTGTGTAGAAAAAATTGTCATTTCACCATTTAATTCCCTTTGTAATACTGTGAAAAATCTATTGACTGACTTCTGACATTCAAAGAGCTTGGAAATCATTACTCCTATCCTCACAAAAAGAAAACTGAACAAACTGAAAATCAACAACTCTTCTTAGACCATAAGAGCCTTGAGCTTACAGGACATACCACCATCACAAAAACTGGAGAGAGAGGTACAAAGAATCACTGCTTACTGGGAGAAAAAACTGCTACTGGAGCCAGCACTGGGTAGGAATACTTAAAGGATAATTGAATAATTGCTGGAGACAGAGCATGGACTAACTTGAGACATTAAAACTCCTGGAGACCAAGCTTCTAGAAGGGTTTGGGAGAAAGTAATCATTGTGAAATACATTCAGACCATTCTGTTCTCCTTAACAGAGGCCTGCTCTGAAGGGAAAGTATTTTACCAAGTCCATTCAATATGTTTATCAGAGTCTACCTGAAAGGGAAATGCCCAAGTCTAGCTCCTTCTAGTCTTCCTGTCTCACCTAAGAGGGGAATAAAAAAGCTGAGAAGCACTTATTAAGATCACAGCCCAGGTCACAGTCTCACTAAAAGACTTAGATCTACTCAAACGATTGTAGAATGCGCCCCCCCCCCCATCTTACTACTACATCAATAGGGCTCCTGTTTAATAATAAGGATTACACTGGAAAGAACTGCAAAACTCAGACCCTAACTAAGAAGGAACCCTTAGGGAAACCCAAAGACAGCAGAGAAGACAAAATCAAGGACTGCTAGGTACAGTAAACAGTAAACACAGGCTAACACCTAGCCAGATAAACATAAAACTTCACACTTAAAGGCCTATTTACCACAATTCCTTTATCAAGCACATCATGTCCAACTTTCAACAAAAAATTATAAGACATACTAAAAGGCAAAAAAAAAACCACACAAAAAAAACAAAAAACCAACCTGAAAAAACAGAACAAGCATCAGAACAAGACTGAGGTATGGCAGAAATTTTAGAATTATCAAATTAGGAACTTAATCTTCAGAAATTTAGAATTATATTGTTAGCAAAGTGTTACCCAATTAAGCCCTCACATGGAGCCCCGTTCTCTGGAGACTCACTTTTTGGAAGCCTTGGTAGGTCCCTGAAAGAGCCATTTCTAGCCCAACTCTCAGAGTACATTATCTGGATAGGCTGAGAATTTCCCAAATAATCAATTTCTGATTCCTTTTTGCTTAATAGTTTAATTCTTGGCTTATCTCTTTCTTCTTGCATTTTATTATAAGCTGCAAGGAGAAACGAGGTTGCACTTTCCACACATAGCTAGAAATCTCCTCACTAAATATCCAAGTTCATCACTTAAAAGTTCCACTTTCAGTCTAACGTTAGGACATAATTCACCTAAGTTCTCTGCTACTTTATAACAAGGATCACCTTTCCTCCAGTTTCCAATAACACATGCATCATTTCTTTCTATGGCCTCATTGAAGGATCTTTTTATGTTCATATTTCTACCAACAGTCTCTTCAAAACATTCTGGGCTATTTATATCAAGCACCTCAAAGTTTTTTCAGCCTCTACCCATTACCCAATTTCAAAGTCATTTCCACAATTTCAGGTATTTGTAATAGTAGCACCGCTCTTTCCAGTACCAAAAACTGTTTTAGTTTCCCAGCTGCTGTAACAAATACCACACAGTAGGTTGACTTTTCCAATAAGAATTTATTGTCTTATGGTTTCAGAGGCTAGAAGACCTGTTTCCTCCTGGGGTTGGTAGCATTCTGGCTGGTAGGCAATCCTTGGGTTCCTTGGCTTTTCCATCACATGGTGATATCTTCTCCTGTCTCTTCTAGGTTCCATTGAGTTCCAGCTTCTGGCTCCTCTCCATGGCTTTCTCTTCATAAGGCCTCCAGTAATCAATTTAATACCTTTCCTTATTCAGTGGGCCACATTTTAACTAAAAAAAAAAAAAAAAAATTGTTAAAAGGTCCTATTTACAATGGGATCACACCTATAGGAATGTGGTAAAGATTAAGATCATGGTTTTTTCCCTGAGGTACATTTTGAATTACCACAATTACAAAAGCTATAATGAACATGTAAAGCAAATGCCAGAAGAAAAAGAAAGAGATAAAAGGATAAAAGAGATATTTGAAGTAACAATCACTGACAGACAACGAAAACACAGATTTAGGAAGTTCAAAGAACACCACGCAGGATAAATACCAAAAGATCTATACTGAGGCATAACATATTCAAACTGTAGAAAGTCAATGATAAAGAGAAAATCTTGAAAGAGGCCAGAGGGAAGAAAACATCTCCCATGTATTAGAATCAGTATAAGAATTACATTAGATTTCTCTTTAGAAACCATGAAATCAGGAAGAGAGTGGAGTGAAATATTTAGTGTTGATAGAATAAAATTACCAACCTAGAATTCTGTATCCAGTGAAATTATCCTTCAAAAGTGAAGGAGAATACCACTGAGTCCACTCTAGAACTGTGGTCTATGCTTAGTGGCAAAGCCCCAGGATGTGTATATCCATTGCAGGTGATGTGCCACACTAATGAAAGAGGTTTATGTGAGATGTTATGGGAGGTATGGGAGGTGGAGATTATGGGAATCCCTCTAATTTTTGTGTAACATCTATGTAATCTAAGCATCTTTTAAAATATATATGAAAAATTAAAAAAATTAAAAAATTAGAAACAACAACAACAAAAAAAGTGAAGGAGAAATGAAGACTTATTAGACAAACAAAAATTAATGGAATTTGTTGCCAGTAGACCTGCCTTGCAAGAAATAGTATAAGAAGTTCTTCGTAGAGAGAGAAAATGATATAAGATCGGACTCAAACCTACCTTTTAAAAAGAGGAAGAGATTTCAAAAAGGAATAAATGAAGGTAAAACGCAATCTTATCTTTTTAAAAAATTTTTTAGCAAATTGATTTTATTGATACATATTAATAAAGCATAAATCCATCCAAAGTGTACAATAAATGTTATTTGGTATAATCACATAGTGGTGCATTCATTACTTCAATCACTATTAGAGCATTTTCATTCTTCCAATAATAATAATAATAATAATAATAATAAACAAAAAACAGACAAACAAAAAATACCTCATCACCTATCAATTTCTCTATGCTTCCCCTGCCATACATAGCTGCTAATCTGTTTCCTTCTCTTTAGTTTATTTGTATTCATATTTTGTAAAAAAAACAACATCTTATGTATGCAATATTACCTATATTCTTATTTCACATGAGGTTTTGCTATGTTATACAGGCCTTTGTTACATTTTTTAGCATTCTTTCTAGTACATGTCCTTAGACTTTCCCTTTCAACCACTGTCATACCCAGGTTCTGCTAGTTACAAACATTATGATGTGCTTTCACCATTTCTATTCATTTCCAAAGATTTACAAACACCTTTTTACCAATTCTGTACAAATTAAATGTCAGCTTTCAATTCTCTACCCTCATTCTATTTTCTGGTGACCTATATTCTAATTATTAACTCCTAAGTTTTCATATTATATTTAATTCGTAATAGCACAATCATACAGTATTTGTCCTTTTGTGTCTGGCTTGTTTCACTCAACATAATGTCCTCCAGGTTCAACCATGTTGTCATATGCTTCACGACTTCATTTCTTCTTACAGCTGCATAATATTCCATCATGTGTATATGCCACAATTTGTTCATCCATTCATCAGTTGATGGACACCTGGGTTGTTACCATCTTTTGGAAAGTGTGAATAATGCTGCTATGAACATTGGTGTGCAGATGTCTGTTTGTGTCACCGTTCTCAGTTCTCCCACCAACAGTGAATAAGCATTCTTATCTCTCCACATCCTCTCCAAAACTTGTAGTTTTCTGACTTTTTAGTAGTGGTCATTCTAATAGGTGTGCAGTGATATCTTATTGTGGTTTTGATTTGCATTTCCATAATTTCTAGTGATATTGAACATTTTTTCTGTGTTTTTTCATCATTTGTATTTCTTCTTTGAACAATTGTCTATTCAAGTCTTTTGTCATTTTTTAATCAGGCAATTTGTCTTTTTACTGTTGAGTTGTTGTATCTCTTTATATATCACGGATATTAAACACTTATTAGATATGAGATTGCAAATATTTTCTCCCATTGAGTCAGCTGCCTTTTACCCTTTTGACAAAGCCCTTTGAGGTACAAATGTGTTTAATTTTGAGAAGGTCCCATTTATTTATTTTGTTGAGGATTTTTGCATCTATATTTATTAGAAATATTGGTCTGTAATTTTCTCTTTTCATAGTATCTTTTACCTGGTTTTGGTATTAGGGTGATGCTGGCTTCATAGATGAGTTTGGTAGTGTCTTCCCTGTTTAATTTTTTGGAAGAGCTTGAGCAAGATTGGCATTAGGTCGTCTTTGAATGATTGGTAGAATTCACCTGTGAAGCCATCTGGTCCTGGGCTTTTCAGGTAAATACGCAGAGAAGATGTCTAGCTAACGGTTTGTCAATTTTGTTGACCTTCTCAAAGAACCAACTCTTGTTTTTGTTGATTCTCTCTGTTGGTTTTTTTTCTCAATTTCATTTATTACTGCTTTGATATTTACTGTTTCTTTCCTTTGGGTTTGTCTGGGATTAGTTTGCTATTCTTTTTCTAGTTCCTCCAGGTGTGCAGTTAGATCTTCAGTTTCTGCTTTTTCTTCTTTTTTAATGTAAGTATTGAGGGCTATAATTTTCCCTCTCAAAACTGCCTTTGTTGCATCCTATAGATCTTGATATATTGTGTTCTCATTTTCATTTGTCTCAAGATATTTACTGAATTCTCTCGCAATTTCTTCTTTGACCCAGTGATTATTTAGAGAGTGTTGTTTAATCTCCTTATATTTATGAATTTTCCCTTTTTTTCTGTCCTTTATTGATTTCCAGCTTCATTCTGTTATGATCAAAGTGTTTTGTATAATTTCAGTCTTTTTAAATTTATTGAGACTTGCCTTGTGACTCAACATGTGGTCTATCTAGGAGAAGGATCCATGAGCACTTGAAAAGAATGTGTATGTGCTCTTTTGGAGTACAATGCTCTATAGATGTCTGTTAGGTGTAGTTCATTTATCATATTATTCAAGCTCTCTGTTTCTTTATTTATCTTCTGTCCAGATGTTCTATCCAATACTGAGAGTGGTGTATTGAAGTCTCCAGCTATTATTGTAGAAACATCTATTTCTCCCTTCAACTTTTCCAGTGTGTGCCTCATGTGTCTTGGGGCACTAGGTTAGGTGCACAAATATTTAGTATAGTTATTTCTTCTTGATGAATCACCCCTTTTATTAATAAATAATGACTTTCTTCATCTCTTATAACAGTTTTGCATTAAAAAATCTATTTTGTCCAATATTAGTATTGCTACACTATCTCTTTTTTTGGTTACTATTTGCATTGGAATATCTTTTTCCAATCTTTTACTTTTTTTTTAATAAACAAAAGACTTGAGAAGATTTATTATTTTATTTTCTTTTATTTAATTTTTATTAAATAAGCCTTAGATTACATAAATGCTACATAATAAAATATAGGGGATTTCCATGTGCCCTACCTCCTCCCCCTCCCATTCTTTCCCATTAACAACATCTTTCATTAGTGTGGAACATTTGTTATAATTGATGAACACATATTGAAGCATTGCTACTAACTATGGGCTATAGTTTATATTATCTTACACTCTGTCCCATACAATTTTGTAGGTTATGACAAAATATATAATGGTCTGTATCCGTTCTTGCAATGTCATGTAGGACAATTCCAATGTCCCCCAAATACCCCATATTATACCTATTCTTCCCTCTCCCTCCCGTCAGATCCTCTGGTGGCCACTGCCTTTATATCAATGATAAAAGTTCTTCCATTGTTAGAATAATAATAAGTCTATAATAGAATAATAATTCTACTTTAGCCCATTGTTCATTCTCCAGTCTTGAGGATTTGGGGATGGTGATTCCCACTCTGCTTCTAATTGAGGGGGCACTTAGATTCCATGGGGCAGATGGATGGAACTATCTTGCTTGCTGTTGCAGACACTCGTTGTTCCTTGAGATGGGCATTGTCCATCACCATCTCATTATTAGTTGTTCTGGGTGAGTCCAGTTAACTGGAGAGTAGGTGTTGCAACTCTGCTGAGATTCAGGGCTCAACTGGCACATGAGCGAACCAAAGATTTAAGTCTCTGTGATATATATTTAACAAGTATAGTGCTAATTATAGGTTCAAATAAAAGGGGCAGAAGTGCCATGTACAGAGAAACTATAAATAGTTCTAACTCTGTTACACTGGGGAGCATAAATTCCAAAGTGAGGCCCACTGACAGGGTGCCAAATTCCTGAGCTTGTTTGCCATGCTTATAGTGTCTGGATGCCTCTAGAGCCCTCGGGAGCCCTGCTGTTCGAAGTACTGTTTACTGTGGCAGTCAATGAGATCCTGCTAAGATGTGCATAAGCATAATCTTTGGAAGGACCTTCCAACTCACTTTGAAATTTCTTAAATACAAACTCATTTGTATATAATATTTCCCCCTTTTGGTCAAGGTCATTTCTCAGATACATTGCTAGTTGGGACTTGGGAATGATCCCTCAGTGGCAGGGGGGCTCAACTCGGGGGGTGGGGGAGATAGTGCATTTATATTTTGAGTTTGGCTTAGGGAGAGGCCACATTCGAGCAACAAGGAGGCTTTCATGAGGTAACTCTTAGGCAATATATAATACTAGGCTAAATTTCAATTTCACAAGAAAAGGTTCATAAATACTATCATCAATATCAAGGGCTTGGAATAATGGTGTGTCTTCCTTCACTAGGCACTGCCCTTGTTTTCAGGGTTTTTTCGCCATCTTATTAGAGAATATAGTAGTACTCCCCAGGATGGGAATTGAATATTCTTTTGGTTATGGTGTGTGTCTCCACCCACTGAGACAATGCTCCATAAGCACTTGAACATATTCATATGCTTTAGAGACATGCCTCCAGTATATCCCTCTCTATACTTCACCCCCATCACTGACACCAAACTTTCACTTTTACTCTGGTTGTGTTCTTATGTCTGAGGTGAATCTCTTATACACAACATATAGATGGCTCATATATATGTATATATTTTTATCGATTCTATCAATCTATGTCTTTTGATTGGGGAGTTCAAGTCATTAACATTCAATGTTATTATTGTAAAGCTATTACTTATTTCATCCATTTTGTCCTTTAGCTTTCTGCTGTCATATAATACTATTGTCTGTCTTTTTACCCTTTAATTTATCCCTTCTAATAATCTTCATTTCTAAACTCTTCTCCAAGTCTTTTGCCCTTGTTTTTTCCCTTTCAGGGTGCAGCACTTCCTTTAGTACCTCTTGTAATTCTGTTCTTTTGGTAACATATTTTATGAGTTTTTGTTTGTCTGTGAAATCTTTGAACTCACCCTCAGTTTTGAAGGACAGCTTTGCTAGATACAGAATTCTTGCTGGCAGTTTTTTTCTTTCAGTACCTTAAATACATCATACCACTTTCTTCTCACTTCCATGGTTTCTGATGAGAGATCAGCACTTAATCTTATCAAGGCTCTCTTGTATGTGATGATAAGCTTCTCTTGCTGCATTCTGAATCCTCTCTTTATCTCTGATATTTGTCATTCTGAATAGTAGTTGTCTTTGAGTAGGTCAATTTTTATTTCTTCTGTTTGGGGTGCATTGTCCTTACATAGTGATATTTACATCTTTCATAAGGGTTGGGAATTTTTTGGTCATTGTTTTCTCATATATACTCTCTGCCCCTTTTTCATTCTCTTTTCCTTCTGGGACACTGGTAACACATGTTTGTGCACTTCAGGTTGTCATTCAGTTCCCTGAGACCCTTTTCCACTTTTTCCATTCTTTTCTCTTTCTGTCATTTTCAATTTGGATGTTCTATCCTCAAAATCACTAATTCTATCTTGGAACAATTCAAATCTGTAGTTATGTGCCTCTAACGTATTTTTAATCTCATCCATCATGTCTTTCATTCCCATAAGTTCTGGTACTTTTATCTGAAGGCTTTTAAATTGTTCTTTATGCTCACCCAGGCTTCTTAATATCTTTTATCTCTTTAGTCATATTTTCTTTCAATTCTTTGAAGTCACTTAAGAGATTTGTGTGTTTAGTATTGATTAGGTGTCTTAAATCCTGTATTTCATCAGAAAATGACTGGGCCATTTCTTCCTGTTTCCTAGTATGGTATGTAATTTTTTGCTGATATCTATGCATCTGAATATATCGGTGAATTTACTCTGATGATCAATTTCTCTCTCTTGCCTACTTTTTTTTTCATAGCTCTTCTTTGATATTTCATTCAACCTATTCTAAGTCCTTAAAATTGCTCAGATTAAGTTATCAAAATTGGGCCAGGGGCTCACTAATGGGGTGCAGATTTTCTTCCAGGGTGGGGCTAAGAAGAGACCTAAAAGCAGTTTTTCTTCTTGTGGTTTCCTGGCTGGTGAGCAGATGGCACTCATCAGTGAACATTTCCACAGAGGTGCTTCTTTCAACCTCTGCTTTCCTGTGTTTCTGGTCTGGCTGGAGGTGAGATTCAAAGCAAGCTCTGCTGGCTGAATTCACTTAAGAGAAGCCCTCCAACTCACCCTACCGCTTCCCTTGTAACAGCTGACAGGGTAGAAAATGCCTTTTCCCCTCTCAGTCAGCTGCAATGAGCCAGGGGTTTTATCCAGGCTTAATGTCTTGAGGGTGGGGGATGGGAACCCTTCCCGGCCACCGTGGGGTTTTAGTAACTCACACTTGCTGTCTCGGTTCTTCATCTCTCTGTTCCTCACCCTCCTGGGAGCTGCACAGCACTCTCCTGGTCTGCTGACCCCCAAAGCAAATCCCTCAGAAAGCTTTTGACCCTCTCTCCATTGTTTTTGTGAGAGAGTTGAGCACTGCTTGCTTACTCCAACTCCACCTGCCTGGAACTCTCCTTTTCTAATTCTTAAGTAATTTAAGAGATAAAAGTTTGTTCAAAATAACAATAACAATCATATATTGCATAATTATAGCTTATGGATAAATGAAATGAATGACAGCCAAGTTATAAGGGACAGAATGGAGGAAGTGGGAATACTCTATTTAAAATACCTATACTACCTGTGAAGCAGTATCATATTATTTGAAAGTGGATTTAGATTACTTGTAAATGTTACAAATATGTAAAATATTGAAAACTTTAGGGCAACCACAAAAAATTGTTTTAAATAACTATAATTGATGTATTAAGAGAGGAAAGAGAAAGAAATCATATAAAATGCTCAATTAAAATAAGAGAAGGCAGAAAACGAGTGGAAGACAAAAGAAGAAACAAAGAACAAGAGCAAAGGATAGAAAATAGGTACAAATATGGTAGATAGTAATCCAACTATATCAATAATCACATTAAATGTCAATGTTCTAAATACACCAATTAAAAGACAGAGACTTTCAGAGTAGATAAAAAAAAGACCCCCCATTCCAGGTTGCCTATAAGAAATCCATATTAAATATAAAGACACAGATAGTTTAAAAGTGAAGGGATGGAGAAAGATTGACCATGCTAACACAATTTTTTAAAAGCTTGATTAGCTGTATTAATTGCAGATAAATCATATTTCAGAACAAGGAAAATTATCATGGATAATGAGGACTATTACATAATGATAAAAGGGTCAATTTTGCAAAAAGAAAACATAACAATGCTTAATGTGTATGCATCTACCAACAGAGCATAAAAACATGGGAAGCAAAACTGACAGAATTGCAAGGAGAAATAGACAAATACACTATTATATTTTGAGACTTCATCATCCCTCTCTTAGTAGTTAACAGATCCAACAGGTAGAAAATCAACTGAACTGAACAGCACCAAGAATCTATTGGATCTAATTGACATGTATAGAATACTTCATCCAGTACAGCAGAGTACACATTTTTCACAAGCTCAAATGGAACATTCACCAAGATTGACTACATACTGGGCCATAAAACATGCCCTAACAAATTAAAATAATGAAAATTATACAAAGTATGCTTTCACACCGAGATGGAATTAAACTAGAAATCAATGAGAGTTAGCTAAAAAAATTCCAAAATAGTTTAACATTAAATGACACACTTCTAAATAATGCAAAGATCAAAGATATATTGCATAGATTTCTCTCAAGAGAAATTAAAAATATTTTGTACTAAATAAAAATGAAAATACAACTTATCAAAATTTGTGGATACAGCAAATGCAGTGCTTAGAGGGAAATTTATAGCACTGAAGCCATATTTTAATAAAGAAGAAAGATATAAAATCCATAATCTAAGCTTCTACCATAGGGAACTTGAAAAGGAAGAACAAATTAAATCCAAGGTAAACAGAAGAAGAAATAATTAAAATTAGAACAGAAATCAATGAAATTGAAAATAGGAAATTAACAGAGAAAACCAATGAAACCAAAAACTTGTTCTTTGAAAATATCAATAAAATTTATAAACCTCTAATCAAACTGAACAAGAGAAAAAGAGAGAAGAAGCAAATTACTAACACTACTAATTATTACTATCTCCCTGCTTCTTTGTAAGCCTGATAATTTTTTATTGGAAGCAAGACATTGTGAATTTTGCTTTGTTGGCTGCCAGACATTTTGTGTATACTGTTACATATTTTTGCAGTTTTGTTTTGGAATACATTGTACTTAGTGAAAACAGTTTGATCCTCTCAAAGTTTGTTTCAAAGTTTTGTTTGGCAGCTTCAGAACATTTTTTAGACCAGGGGTAAGTTGTTACCATTGCTGAGGCAATATCCTTCTGGGGACCATACCGGATGCCCCCTGTGTTAAGTCTTTCCACACTGGGCTTGTAAGAACCCAAAATACTTTCAGCCCTGTCTAACTTCTAGGAATTGTTCTACCTGCTACTTTCCTTTAGTTCTTTCCTCAGTCTTGGGTAATTTCCTTACATTCTTATTCGGATCAGACCTTAGCTAAGAACATGAGGAAAACCTTCTGTAAATTTCTGAAGCTCTCTCTATCTCTTCTTTTCTCCTCCTTGCTTTCTTGTTGCTCTCTTCTCTCCAATATTCTGCCCCTGGAATTCCAGTCACGTGGGCCTCCCCAGCCTCTGAACTTTGTTACTTCAAATCAAGAAGACTCTAGTGCTCTGGTTGGAGTCCTCCTCCCTGAATATTGTATATTCTCTCCAGGCACAAAGCTGGCTCAATTGTAGGGCTCACCTCCTTTGTTTTCTCTCCTCTGAAGGTGGTGCCTATTGTCCAGTGTCTGAAAACAGTTGTTTCATATATTTTGTCTGCTCTTTTTAGTCGTTTAAGGTGAGGGGTAATTTGGTCTCTGTGACTCCATCATATTATGGACTACAGAAGATTTCCTGTTCAAATTTACACTAAAATCATCATCTCTGCTGCCACCCTCAACAATAATACTATAAGTTGAAAGAGTTAGACATACTGGAGTAGAGGCTTTCAAATTAGGGATGTGAAGGAGGACTTGAAAGCAGATCTTAATGGAGAACCAGGAAGGTAAGTGGGAATCTTCATTTAGAGAAAGATTTAGAATAAGGGTCATGCATCAGACTGACAAAGCAGTGCCAAGGAAAAGTACCAGGCATTTGTTGGCTTTTATAAAGGTTGTTTATTTGGGGTAAAAGCTTACAGTCCCAAGGCTGTGGAAAGCCCAACTCAAGGCACCATAGAGGTACTTTCTCACTAAAGTCAGCTGCCACATGTTGAAGAAAGATAGCGAGTGATCTCTGACTGGTCTCTCCTTCCTCTCTGGGTTTCTTCTTTCTCTTGACCCCAGTGGGCCCAGCTTCTTGAGGCTTCATGCTTAAGTGATCCTGTAGTTCTTTCTCTCCTGGCATAGGGCTCATTTCCTTCCAGGCCTTCTATATCAGTCTCAACTATTCTACTCTCTTTCTAATTTCAGCTGTAAGCTATCAGGCAAAATGGCTCAGTACATTCTGGAAGGAAAACATATCTCTCCTACAGGCTAAATAGCCATTCAAAGTGACAACAAAGAAAACCTTGCAAATGAGCACTACAAGCTGAGCCTGGGGCCTCAGCTGTATGAGCCTTCTCCTTTCTGTCACATGGCAGGATCAAAAATGATAGAGTTCTTTCTTCTTGTCTCTTCTTGTGTCTGTCTCAGTGAGTGTCCGTTTATATTAGTCCCAGCAAGGGGACGTGGACTTAGCCTGAGTCACGCCCACTGAGGTAGTGGAATAAAAAACTCAAAGCAATCTTATCAAGTAATCTAATCAAAGGCTCCTCAGCTGAATTTAATGTAATCAATGGGTTTCAGACCCAGAGGAATAGATTTTACAAACATAATCTTTCTCTTTTTGTGATTCGTAAAGTAATCTCAAACTGCCACAGGTCATAAAAGCTCCCTTATCTGAAGAACTATTTTATAGAAAAAGTGTTAGACTTCTTCCTGGTGGTTTCAAAGCATCATTGGATCAATGGGTACAAATTACAAGGAATAAGGTTTTACTCTGTTACAATGAGAGCATCCAAAACAGGAGTGGTCTCTGTGGAGATGGGTGTGAGGTCACAGTCTCTGGCAGAACTGAACAGAACTAGCCTTTGAACATTTGTCTACCTTACAATTTCTATCTCTGGAATTAGACAGGTATATGCTCAAATCCCATTGTGACTACACATCTATTACGTGACCTTGAGCCAGTACTTAGTGTAGCAATTTGGCAGTTTGATATAGTTATGAATTCCAAAAATAGATATTGCATTATGCTTGTAAACTGGTCTGTTAATCTGGGCATGATTAAGTTATGATTAGGGTGTTGACTGAGCCACATCAGTAGGGCATTGAGCCCCACCCCTTGGTGGGTGGGGTCTCGAAGATAAAAAGACATGGCAAAGGACAGTGCTGGAGCAGTTTTGAGTTGTAGTTGTGATGCAGAGTCTTGAGCTGGAGCGCCAGGAAGTAGCATACAGAGGAGCTTGGTGGTGAGGAAAGAGAGAAGGCCCTGGGAAGAGAAGCAAGCCATTTGCTTGATAGTCTACAGCTGGCCTTGTGGCACAAAGCAAGCCTGAGCCCAGAGAGAGGCAAGCCCTGGGAAGAGAGGAACCCAAGAAGCCTGAACCTTGGCAAATGTTGGCAGCTGTCATATTCTAACACGTGGCAACAGACTTTGGTGAGGGAAGAAACATGATTTATGGCCTGGTGACTGTAAGCTTCCACCCCAAATAAATACCCTTTATAAAGACCAACTGATTTCTGGTATTTTGCATCAGCACCCTTTTGGCTGACTAATACACTTAGCCTCTCTGAGTCCCAGCTTTGTCATATGTAAATATGACATATGACAGTATATGTCATATACTTGCTTTATAGGGTTAAGATTCAATGAGATATTGTGTGAAAAAAAAAAGTTCAGTGTGGGTGTCTAATAAGTACTAAGCACTCCATAAATTTTATTTATATTATTATTATTAGCATATCCTGAAGTCATAGTTACCTAACTTTGGAACCAGAGGAGCCTTAAAGATTATTTACTCCAAACCAATTATTTCACAGATGGGGTAGGTGAAGCTCAGAGAGGGGAAGGAACTTGCCCAAGGTGATAGTTTGTCATTTAATAAACTGAGATATAGAAACCCAAGTATTCAGATTCTCTGATCCAATGACCTTCCCCTCCACACATCACATATACACAGTAGATCCAGAGGACCAGAAACTCAGTTCTAGATTCTGGCTCTTCCACTGGTGTGTTTGTGATTTTGGTAAGTCCCTTCTCTCCAGGTCTCAGTTTCCTCATCCACAAAATGGAGACATGGTAGTATTTCTAAAGGCCCTTCTAGTTTTAGTGTATTGTGCTTTAAGCAGGTAATTTACATGGATGAGGAAGGATGGTACATTGGAATTGCTTTCCTCCAGCAGACACATCCATTGCTTTGCCCACAGTGAAAAAAAAAAAAAAATTGTTTCATGTTCTATTTAAAAAAGGAAATCTATCACTCATTTCTAATCTTGTTTGTTTGCAGCTGTGTTGAGTTAAATAACACACTAGGCTTAAGGCAAATCAACTGGCTTCCCAGGAAAGCAGCAGAAAGTTGCTTCTTTGTTTTCCTTATCCCCTTGGGGTGCTGATAGTCTGCTGCCTTCCCTGTCCTGTCATTGGCTTAGGGATTTGCAGAGACCACACAGTTCCTCCCACCCATGGAAACTTTGCCACCAACTTAATGATAATTACTCATTCTGGCTGTTCCCAAGCTGGTAAGGGGCTGGCTCCACGTGCCTGCCTCATGAATGCCTGTATTCTCCCACAAAGGAGAAGCAATATTCTGAAAAGATATGTCAATTAACACACCTGCCTCCCAAATTTCTTTGGCTGCAGTGAGAATGGAAAATTTTTCCTTTTCACTTGTAGTGTTCATTTTGCAAGGTTTTCTTTGTTGCCACTTTGAATAGCTATGCAGCCTGTTGGAGAGATGTGTTTTCCTTCCAGAATGCACTGAGCAACCACTCTATGCCCAGTGCTCTGCTAAGCCTGGGTTCCTGCCCTCAAGTAACTCATAGATGGGTGGCAGGAAGAACATAAATAACTCTAAGGCTTAGGCCGGTGTTTTCATGAATGTAAACTCAGTGTGAAGAGAATGTGGTGTAAGAGAGACATTAATTCTGCCTGGGACTCAGGAAGGGCTTCCTGAAAGTGGTAGAATTTATGACTTTGAAAGAAACATAGAATGTAAATGACCAGAAAGGACAGTCTGGGCAACTAATTTCTTTAATAAATGTCATAACCAATATCAATTGAATTTCAACTCAATTACGCTATACTAATTAAATGTTGGAGGATTTACTTTAGAGAGGGAGAAGATGAATTTATTGCTCAAAGACAATATCCTTCCTGGTAGAAGCTGTTATACTCTCAGATAAGAAAAATGAAGCAGTCTAGAAAAATTGGCTTGCGTAAGATTTTCTGGTGGTCAAAAGGAAGAGCAAGGAACCCAGGGGAAACAGCCTACCTTTCCAAGTGCTAGACCAGTGTTTCTCAACATCAGCACAATTAACATTTTGGACTGGATAATTCTTTGTAGTGAAGGCTGTCCTGGGCCTTGTCGGATCTTTAGCAGCATCCCTGGCTTTTATCCACTAAATGCCAATATCACTACCTTCCCACTTGTGGCAAGAAAAATCTCTCCAGACATTGCTAAATGTTCCCTGGCAGGCAAAATCACTCCCAGTTGAGAACTACTTTCAAAAGCAGTTTGATATGTTGGAAAGATCTTAGAACTGGGAATCAGGAGATATGACCTGCCTCTTTGTAGTTTTGGACCAGTCACTTCTAATTTGGGGCTTCTATTTCCTCATCTCTAAAAAGAAAGGAGTTATACTAGACTCATTCATCCATTCAACAAATTTTTAAGCTTCTATCATGTCAAGACTCATCAAGGTATGAGGAGATAGCAGTGTAAAAGAAAAGCAAGGTCTTTGCCCTCATGATGCATATTTTCTAGCTGTGGGAGGTAGACAATAAACAAATAGGCATATGAAAATGCAATACAATCCCAAGAAATGACGAGTCCCATGAAGGAAAAAAACAAAAAACAAGGCCCTCATATAGAAAGTATCTGGGGGTAGGAGGCTTCTCCCTGAGAAATTGTCTGAGATAACATTTGAGTTGAAACCTAAGCGATGGAAGGAGTCTGCCATGTGGCGCTCAGAGGAAAGAGTGATCCAAGCAGAAAGTACAGGAAATGAAAAGGCTCTGAGGTGGGAATGAGCTCAACCTGTCTATATGGTGGTAAATAAAGGGTAAACTGCTAGGAGATGAGTCCTGTGGGGTAGGCAAGGGCCAGTTCCTATAGGGCCTTGTAGACCATGGATTTTATTCTAATTGCTGGGGATGCTATCCGAGGGCTTGAAGCCAAAGATTTGTTTTCTGTAAAGATCCTATTGGCTGCTTTGGGGATAATAGATATTAATGAGCAAGAATGGAAGTAGGAAACCATGGGAAGAGGAGGTTGCAGTCAGCCAGGAGAGAGATGACAGTGGCTTAGCCTAGAGGTATGATAATGGAGATAGTGAGAAGTGGATGGAGTTAGGATATCTTTAGGAGGTACAGCTAACTGGATTTGCTGATGGACTGATTGCATGTGAGGGATAAGAGAGAGAGAGGGATAAAGGATGATGCTAAGGCTTTTGGCCCAAATAACTGGGTTTGCCATTTGGCCATTTAATATGGAGAAAGACTGGGAGAAAGGTAGATTTGGGAGTGAAAGGCAACAATTAAAAATGTGTCTAAAATAAGTTCCAACTAGAAGATTCAATCCTATAATAAAATTCAGTACTGCTTTTGTTTTTACTTTCTCCAAAGACCTCAGTCTACCTCCTTCCACTTCCCCAACACAAATGTCCCACAGTTGCACTCACAAATAACTGTAACAAAAACAAATGTGTGGGGGGCGGATGTGGCTCAAATGGTTGGGCGTCCATCTGCCATATGGAGGGACCTGGGTTCGAT
>JAQZBX010027158.1:0-12063 GCA_029593785.1 Cabassous unicinctus
TTTTTTTTTTTTTTTTTTCTTTTCTAGCATGCCCAACACTTACTCTGTGTACCCTGCCTGACCTTTCTCTTCCTCCTGGGTTAGAACGAGTCACTTCCCTGATGTTAACCCAGCAGCCCCACTTCTGGGTTAGCAACTCTTGTTCTGCCAGTGTGGAAAGCAGCCACTCACTCACTGCCCCAGCACCCCAGCGCTCGTGCGAGCCTGGCAACAGCAGCTGCCTTCCTGCATGACCGCGTGCTCCAGGCACGTGGCCCTGCCCTGTGGAGCTTGCCCAACTCTGTGTGCTGTGCCCGCTTTTTTTTTTTTCTTCCTCTCTCACTTCTCTTCCCAGGAGAATTACAGCAAGTGCCAGCAAGAATTTGTAATCCTGACCCTGGCACGAGAAACCTGAGCTCTGTAGAGCAGTTCATATGCCAGGGAAACCTGTTCTGTCCAATCTTCTAGCCAGACCCCAAACCTGGCCCTCTCTCTGGCCTGTCTTCCCAGAGGCCCTGTCTTCTCCACACCACTGAGGTGGGCATGGTCCCTGAAAGCCAGCTTCTGCCAAGGGTCCAGCACTGTGCCTGCCAGACGAGGAAAATCGCCGTGTAAAGACGGAACTATGTGGCGGGGGGGAAGGAGGGCTTGGGAGCCTTGATGACATCCTGGTATAGGATGAGAAAACAGTGGTGATTCATTAGGTTTCTCAGCAACCTATCTTCCAACCAGCACTAATCACTTTTACCCAGGAATCATTTATTATGTCCTGGCAGTGCAAATGGAGGGAAGAGGGAAGGTAGAGGGGAAGTAATAAGATGAGACACGTATTGGAAAATAATATATTAGAGAGAGAAGGAGTGGTGCAGGGTCTGTTATTCTGTACTGGGAGTGGTTCAGAATATAATAAAGCAAAAAAAAATATTTTTGCTTTATTATAATGTTTGCTCCCACACACACACACACACACACAAATTTCTTGACCTGAAGCCACTAAATCATTATTTTGCCATAAACTTAAATTTCCTTACGCTCTAGAGGCCTGCTGGTTCACCATGCACAACTTGCATCAGAATGCTTTGCGTTCAGACAGACCAATGTGGGAAACACTGCGGTGTTTTAGAGCATGGCATCTGATTAACAAGCAAACCTGTGTGTCACTCCTGACTCCACCTCTCACTAGCTTGCTCATGATCTTGGGCAAGCCATTGAAATGATCTGAGCTTCTGATTTCCTGTCTGGAACTTTCAGGATAATCATTGGAACTGCTTCATAGGGTTGTTGAAGGTCCCATGAGCCGGTGCATGTGCAGCACTTGGCCCAGTGCCTGGCACACAGCGAGCGCTGCTGCAAGTGGCAACTTTGCCACCAGCTAATTGCATTTCTCATAGGGGACCTGGTGGTGGACCGACAGGGAGTCTCTATGCTTTTCCCTTCCTAGCCAATTAAGGACTCTCGTGAAGGAATGTGGCTTTCTCCTCTGCTGCTCTGCCTGGTCTTGCTTACCCTGTCTTAGCCTCTGAATTTTAGGTAATGTTGGGGGGATGACTAAAACCCTTCCTCATTACTCTTTGCTCCCAGGATCAGTCCTTAATCTTTCTGAATTCCATATGCGCATCTGCAAAGTTGCACCCTTGTTGGGTTGGTGTGAGCTTTCTAAAGCCCATGTGCATGCAGGGCCCAGCACGGCCCATGGCAGTGGCAGGCCAGTCATCACCACAGGTCAGGTCCATTGCTTTTCTCTAGTAAACGGTACCGCGATTAGAGAGCGAGAGAGGAAGTGGTAGGAGGTGAGGAGCAATGTGGACGCCCCCAGAAATAGGTGTGCTGCCCCCTGGGAGACAGGCAAAGGCATGAGATGACTGCTGGTCTCGAGACGGCAGTTGAGTAGGGCAGATAGAACTTTTAGTAAAGGGAAGAGTGACAGGCCAGACTAGCATATTCTTGGTTTCAAGTGACAGGTACATCAAGGCTTCCAATGTCTATTGGAGAGAAGAGGGTGAAAAATAAATTAAGAAAATGAGTTAAAATATTAAAAAGAAACAAAGAAAGGAGCAAGGCAGACAATAGGGCTGTCAGACTTCACTGGAAGCAATCATTGCCCAGAGCAAGAGTGCCTAGGGCGAAGAGGTGGACCTCACGGTGGGCCTCAGAAGGAGGGAGGTAGGGGAGTCAGATTGGAGAGTGGGCAGTGGTGCCGGCAGCGTTGTGGAGGAGGGTATGTCCACAGGGTGTTTAGGAACAAGGTGTCACCCAGTCTGGCCTGTACAGAGGGTTCCTGTGGAGAAGTTGGGGAGATGAGTCAGGAGAGGTAGGAGCCAGCCAGGCTGGCATCTTCATGAGTGCCAGGCTGCAGAGCTTGAACTTTATCCAATAGGCAGTGGGGAGCCATTGAAGGTTTTTGAGCAGGGAAGTAACATGTGGACATTTCCACTACGGCTCAAGGTTGGGTTTGAAACATTTTTAGATACTTTGACAATAGTTTCCTCTGGCAAATGGGGACTTCCTTATTATTTTGAAAATAAATACTCTCCCTTGAACATCAAACAGCTTTTCAAAACACAATGTTCTAATGATTTAAAGAAAGTAATTCAAAAACACAGGTTTAGGTTTCACATATAAAGCTCATAATTCTAGTGATTGGGGAAACACGCTTTGGTAAGGAAATAGTTTGAAAAATTTGAGTGGTATAAAATTTAAATGTCCAAAAGTAGACCTGGTTGATTTGTCTGATAGTAGAAAAATAGATTTTAATAAACCCAACCCATTAATGTTCATCACTTTTAAATGCCTCTATTTCACAAAGCTTACTAGCTTTTTAAGCAAGTATACCCAATCGTTTTGAATGTCTTTGTATGTATGGTGGGGGCAGGGTGAGAGGAAGGGAGAGAGGAGAGAAAGCATTAACTTCTTAGTTAACAAATGGTGCTTGATTATAAGGATTACTTGCAGCAGTAATATCAAGTTAAAAATACTTAGCCAGGTTTCTGGCTGGCTTATTAATTTTACTCCTGAGAGACAACAGAATCATTATTACAATTTTGCATTTTGCATTCTTGCATCCTGACCTTGTATCTGTGGCTCCCTTCTTCCGAGACCTGGAATGAATTGTACATCATGCTCTTAGATATGATGTGTGTGTGTATTTGTACTGGTGTGTTACTAGAGGGAAGTGACTTTGTAGGAGGAGATGCAGGGTCTTTGGGGAGAAAAGGAAACTGCTGAATGGCACATGCATGATATGATTTGCTCCAGTACCCCCTGAAGTATGATCTTTTAAACAAGCCAAGATTATAGAAGGCTGGAGGAGTTGCCATAACCAAACCAGATCCCTTAAATAAAAAATAACAGTCAGTGAGTGCAATTTCACCTCCAGCTATGTACAGTAGACAATTACAGGAGTGTTGGCAGAATCTAGAATCTGTTAGGGAGAAACTGTACAATACTTGTTTCTGTTAAATTAGCTTCTGGTAGATAAACTCCATGATCGAATGTGAAAATTCCTAAAAGGTTTGCTTTCCTTCTTTTCTGACTCCAGCAGAATGTGTTGTTGCCTTACCTTGCTACCCATCCAGCTCATAATGGGAATCCAGTCCCATTTTCTTTCCTGAAATATTACACAATTCTATTATCACTTAACGGTTCCTAAAGTTTTGTTTTTAGAAGTTTAATCTGGCATTTCCCCCTCCATTAATGCTCTTCAGAAGAATGCTTTTGGAATTTGAAATCTCATAATAAGACATGCTTGTGGCTAATTAAACCCCCTTCCTTCTCAGATCTTGCCTGGGAGACCCTCAGTTCCTAAAAACAAAGAGTGCATGCTATAGGAAGATGCCCAGGGGGAGCTACAACACTAAATCATCTGTGACAAAATGTTCTCTTAGAAAGTGGGATTGCACAAATGGATCGGCAGAAATAAATGCCTGAACAGAAACTCCTTGAATGGGGAAGAGCAATGCTTTCTTTTCTAATTAGCTCTGGGTAACACAGTCTGCTGCAGTATCTGTGCTCATGTATGGACAGTAGAGCAGAAAAGCAAAGTCTCACTGCTGCTCTGTAAGTGTTTCTGCTTTTAATGGAAAGAGTTAAGCATGGCTGTCCATTCATGCACAATAAATGCCTCTTGAATTGAATGGAGGAAGCCAAGATTTGTTTGGGGGAAGGATGCCACCAGGCCCTGACCAATGGGAATCAAAACTATAAACCAGATGAACAAGATTCTCTAGATACACGGTAATCAGATTACCCAGAACAGAGATTTCAGTATGAAGTGTTCTTCTAAGGAGAGTGACAAACAGTTAAACTCCAGCTGAACTAAGGATTGAACAGAAGACTTAATTCACTTTGGGAAAGATTCATTATGATAGGGGCTTAATTAGAATCATTGATGGAGATTATGGAAGCTTTAACGATAGCTTTAAAAATAGGACCGAGACCTCAGATCCAATCAGAATAGTATTGCTCTTGGCCAAAGGCCATTGAAAGATTTATAGAGCAAAGAGTAGATAATTTTAAATGTAAAGATAGAAACAAAGTCCTGATAGAGTTTCTGGGAATAAAAAAAGATAAGTTTGTAGAATTGACTTAGTAAGAATTTCATTAGAATTGATTTCCTTATATTAGTACCCTTTCCTGGGGGAAGGAGATGTCTATTTTTTCTCATAGATTCTGAAGTGTGTTTATTTCAAATGACCAGTTGCACCCAAATGATAAAAAATATTTATATCCATGTAAAAAAAAGTCATTTTTAGCATAATAAGTAAAATTTACCAAAATATAACAGGCCAGTTAGTGATACTTAGTTGTTGGAATCCTTAGAAGTTTGAGGATAAATGACAGGAAGATTCAGTATTACAAAAACTAGGTGTAAAGAAGCAATTTCATTGTATTTCTAGTCTGTTTCCTTTTTTGTCCTCAAGCTTGCCTAGCAGTAACATTGTATTAGTTCAGATCTTGTGATTGATTTGATCTTGAATTGATTAAACTCAAATTTATCTTTTCTTTATAAAAAAAGATGTTACCATTCATACAGTATTTGTCCTTTTGTGTCTGACTTGCTTCGCTCAACATAATGTCCTCCAGGTTCATCCATGTTGCCATATGCTTTACAGCTTCATTTCTTCTTACAGCTGCATAATATTCCATCGTGTGAATAGACCAGTTTGTTTATCCATTCATCTGTTGATGGACACCTGGGTTGTTTCCAACTTTTGGCAATGGTGAATAATGTTGCTATGAACATCGGTGTGCAGATGTCTGTTTGTGTCACTGTTCTCATTTCTATGAACCAAATGTATTGTGTAACATATTCAAAAAAAATTTATATGTATCCATTACATTTAATTGAGAAATGTATTTATTTATTCATCTGTGTTTACTTTTAAGTTTTTAATTGTTTATATTTTCAATTATTAAATGTACAAAATAAAGTTAAAAAAAAAAAAAGATGTTACCAAACAAATTAATTATGAAAACATAATTTTAGGAGCCACATTTAACTTACTTGAATACAAAATACTCTTTAAAAGCCTTAACTGTGTGTATATAAATGGGTGTTTTTAACCACAAGCATATATTAGTGAATAGCAAGAGAATTTATATCATTCAGATGATTTAGTTATTTGTATTAGCGTTCCCAGCAGTAAATCGGATTAGTGTTGCAGTTTATCTCCATACACCCCTCTCCCCCATTTCACTCCATGTCCCACTGGATTTTCATATTCTTAAATTTTCATATAAATATATGGAACCAAAGAGCATTTTAGCTCATTTACTTGCCACCAGAGAGGATATCATGGATTGTATCCCCAAAGATGGTGGTTTTCTCTCAAATTTTACTAATGAAATAATCATGTATTAGAGTGACTTTGACTCATTTTCCCCTTCTCATCAAAGGGCTGCATAATGTGGTGTTAAACTTAACAGCCTCTGGAGTTGGACTGTCTTGACTTACATCTTAGCTTTGCATTTACCACCTTTATCACTCTCTGCCTTTGTTTCCTTCTCTGTAAGTGGGAATGATAAAACCTGCTTAAGAGGATTCCTGGAGGATTAAATGAGATGATATATGCAACACACTTAGAATAGTGTCCAACATATAAATGGTAGCTTTCACTACTTTTATCTTTATTCTATTACTATTTCTTCTCTTCTTTCACGTCCGTCATCATCTTATGAGCAAGCAAGTAGGAACACAACTTGTGTTATGGGGACGATAGCAGGGAAATTGCCCCCACCTTTTGAGTCACTGTAGGAGAGAAAGGATAATGAAAAGGTAGAGCAGGTGAGCATCTCTATGTATTTACATCTGTTAAAAGATTTACCCCACCTTGAAAGCCCTCCCTGAGTCTCCAGGCCCACTAAGCTGCCCCCATTTGTGGTCCTATACCCTTTAAAACATCACAGTGTCTGTAACTGCCTGCTTCTTGGATGGCTTCTCTATTCCACATGTGCCCCAGGGCTGTGTCTTTCATCTCGGTATCCCTGTTGTCCTCTGTCTGTCTGCTAGAGCTTGAGTGGGTAAAAAGTGAACTGGGAATTATTTACATCTCCTTTAGTGCTCATGCGCGAATGTGCTATAAGATTTGTGACTTGGGTTTTTTCTTCCTTCTTTTTGGTGGCAATTTAGAGTCACAAAGTGGAAAGCTGGCAGTTTCCCTAATTGCTGGTGATGGGCTGTTGAGTTGGGAGGCAGGATGGTGGGGCTCCCACAGTAGCTGAACCCCCTGGCCTTCTGTACCCCCTAGTGTAAGTCTCTTAAATACTTTCTTCTTAACTTTCCTTACAGGATGGAAAAGTGGTGGGGAGGTCTCCAAACAGGAAAAAATGGACCCTTCTGTTGAAGTGGAATGGAAACAAAACTGAGAAAACAAAAGTAGATTATTTGGAAGAAAAGTAGAAAAAACGTTTTTGTACAAAGGGCCAACTAGAAATGGATTTTTTGAAGAATTGGGATTAACCTGATAGGGCTTTGCTTTTCAGCCAGATTAGAGATGTTTGGTTTCTTGGCAATGGGACTTGATACCGTACATTGTGTACTGTACATACGGGTGTGACAGGATAAAGCTTTTAAAGGTACAGCAGTCTTAAGGGATAACAAAATACATCAGCATCAAGCTAGGCGAGTTTTTCTCTTCTTGAGAGGGATCTTTAATTCCAGCTAAAGCTGCCTCAGCATATTTTTGCATCCAATCAATTATCTCCAAGCCCACCTTTTAAAAAAAGAATGGTCACAGTGCTCCTAAATTTAAATCAGTTAAATGCAATGTGAAATCATAGCAATACCCATTATGTGTTAAAGCTGGGATGGTGCTAAGCGCTTGATATAAGAGGTGGTAGGAAATCAACTCAAATTAGGAATTTTATTGGTTCCTGGCATGTAGTCAGTTCCCAAGAGGATTGAATGTTGTAGAAACACTGCCAAAGTATGTTTTCTCTTTTCTTATCAGACCTTACGTTCTGACTACAGGCAGCTTAAAAATAAATTTGGGCGTGTCTCAGTGGCCAAAAACCATGGAGATCAGGGTGAAGTAATTTTCAAGGCAGAAATAACAAGCTTTGATAAAGATATTCAGAGAAAACACAGTCCTAATAGCATCAGCACATCATTGTTAGGCCTGTAATCACCAAACTAAATTGGAATTGAAGTTGAAATTGGGATGTCTTCTGAGAGGCAGCGAGACCCTGGGTAGTTCTCAGAGCCTCTGTTTCCTTGTCCAGAACATGGCAGCCTATTTCACAGGATGGTCATGAGGGTTAAATTACATTAAATGGGCTAATCGTAAAAGGACCTGGGACAGTGCCTGCGCAGAGTTGGCGAGGAGTAAATATTGGTTGAGAGACAGACTCCCCGATTTAAATATCACTTTCTAAAATGTACTTCTAGTTCATATCTTTGGAGTCTCTCTTCCAGGTTTCTGAGCTGCTGGGCTGTGTATTTATTTCCAAGTCCCATGCTTCATTGGATACACCAAGAGATTCTAACTTGGGGTCTCAGCTGTGCTATTTATTAGAAGTGTGGCTGTAAGCAAGTCATCAACTTCTCTGGGCTTTACTCCTTCATCAGTAAGACAGGAATAACCCATTTCCTTGCTAACTTACAAGTATGTCAAAAATATAAAATAAGATAGCCAATTAGAATATTGACCCAAAAATGTGAAATCAAAGTACAAATTGTGTTAGCATTATAATTTCCATTAGGATCTAGGCATTGAGAGGGGGAACATGTAGTAGCAATTTCAAAGGTAGGGGAGTCACTAAAGACCCCAGAAATTGGCATCAGCTAATCTAGGTTCTAGAGCCAGTCTGCCAGGATCAGGTCACTGGATCTCTCCAGGTCTCAATTTTCTTGTCTGAAATGGGGGTGCTGTTTTTAGCTTGGTGACTGTACTCTAAGACTACTGTGAACTGATGGACTAACATTGAAATTTTTGTCCCAAAAATATAAAGCCTCTTGGGGTAATAGTACTACTCTCAAGCAAGTAGATGAATAAAGAATCTGACATTCTGCCACTCAGAAAGCTCACTCATTTGATGGCAACTTTCCTGGAAGGCAGCGGCTAGCTGTGCTTTTGACTCCTCTGGGTGGCTGGATTCAGATTTGCAGGACCTTCCCCTGGAGTAGGCTTCATTTCACGTGCTAGCTTAGATGCCTGGAATGTAGTAGGTGCCTGGAAGGTCATCTTGACAGATGCTGAGGCTTGGTCTAGGTTCGGTGGAAAGAGTTCTGAATCAATTAGTGATGTCTGCCATGGGTTTAGGTGAGGCAGCACTCATGCCAGGTATCTGCCCTCCTGACAGAGCAGGATGGGAAGATCCTTTAGAAATTGTCCCTCCACTGGGCAGAAGATCAAGGACTTGGGCCAGTGCTGTTTCCGGTGTCCTGGAAAAATGTTTTTCCAAGCCTTGGGCACGTACTGTTTTGCTCTGAGGGAGGCTTATTCTGGTTAGTTTAACGGAGAGAAAGGAAGAAAGGAAGTCTATTGATTCTGCTCCATGGTCACAGGACAGGAATTGAAAGGTGGAGAGAGGCTGTAATTCAAACAATCCCTGTCGGATTTGCATGGATGCACAGTGAAGCACACAGGCTTGGGTGCTCACTGCCCTGGGAGAGGCAGCCATTGACAACCCCAAGGTCTGGTAGGCTGCAGATTCCCAGAGACTGTGCCCTTGGGAAGACCAGGAGGCTGGGCAGCCAGTAATCCACAGACTGTGATTCTTGACATTTAAAATAGAAGCATGGCCACCCTCTTTAAGATGGCATTGGGGAATTTGCCAGTCTATTTAGGAATGAGAGTGACTCTCAGTTATCCATGCTAATTGAACAGATCATCTGAAGCTCATTTCTCTTCAGTTTTGGAATATGTTTTATATTTTTGTGCTGTTGATTTGCTTTCCTAATTATGTTTGAACTCTGCAGATTTTTCTTTCCATAAAGAAAGCTTGAGGGGGAGTTTAATGCTTGCCACAGCTCCTCCAATATGTTCCTCACAGCAGTCAAAAGTCTCTGAGGACCCCCCCCCTCCCTCAGTCTCTAACTTTCAATCTATGGACCACACCAGGGGAATAGTAATTGTTGCAGTTTATTGAGCACTTACTATGTGTTCCCTGGGATCAAGGTAACTGTGACAGGGGTTAGGCCCACGAGTATATTGGGCAACGAGTATATTGGGCAACGGGGTGAATTGAGCTTGAGGTTAAACATTGTCCGTGGAGAATCTACAAAAGAGTTCACTGAAAGTGGACCTAACTTCCTGTGCTGCTGCTGTTTCCTGTTGTTTCCAATGACTGAACTTGAGTTTTGCATACAATTAACTTTCAGTTATTCTGGGGCCGATTAACCAGTTTGCAGATTAACCAAGGTGAAGGTTCACCTGGGCCTGGGAGGGGCTCCCCAACTCAGCTGCTGCTCCATAATTAGCTGGTTATGGCTGATTGCCTACCCCGTGGACAAGAAGCCTGGGGGCTGGGCTAGTGCGGAGTCGGGGGGACTGAAGAGCAGCACCTTCCTGAACCTTCCACTCCCTTCACCTCTAGAAGAGTGGGCTAGAGGAGCCCACTAGCCCAGTAAAGTTCTGCCTTCTCCAGCGCCCATCAGGTTCACAGGTTCAGAAGTTCCCTGGGGTCCTGACACTCTGCTCCTGTCTTGGGCTCCTCCCAGCCCACTCCCCAACACATTCTCCAATAGGGAAGTTCAGGTTGACCCAGAGCACACGGAATTTGTAAGCCCCAGCTGCAGTGCCTCAGACACTGGTTTGTGGAGGATTAAGTTATCTAATATTTGGAGAAGAGGCCCAATGAGCAGGGGCTGCTGATCTCCTCTTTTCACCTGGGCCGGTGAACGTCACCCAACCAAAAATGTAGACTGACTGGCCTGAGGCACTGAGCGAGGAACCTCTCCTGATCCGAGGAGCCCAGTGGCTCCAGCGGCAAAGAGACAGGAGTTTCCAGCAAAGCAAGCTCCTCGTGGCCCAGCTTTCCTATGGTGATATTTGGGTGGCTTGTGACCTCCTTCCCTGGGTTGCCCTGGTTCATGAAAAGCTGACTGCATTTGCCCAGGCCCCTGTGGAGTTAGAGAGTAGAGATATGTGTATTTGCCACACCTTACACCAGACCAGAATATACACAGTTCAAACACGGGAGTCAAACTCCTGCCATATTTGGGTGATCTCAGCCTTAGAAGAAGGCACATTAGATCCCAGGTATACTCCAGATCTTGAGGAAGTATCGGATTTTGGTCTGTGGTCCACTGAGAAAGAGTGAAAATTTGCACAGGATCTTGTTTGGTGGGATTCCAGGGGTTATTTTTATTTCTTCAGCAGTGTTCACCCCAGCACCTGACATATCTTCTCATCTCTGCCTCTGTTCTCATTTCTCATTTGCCAAGTCTGGAAGGCCTTGCCTTGGTACAACAGAGTTTGCCGGCAGCTGTGATCCCTTTTCAGCCAGGGCCAAGGGTTTCCTTGGGTCCTTCTCTCTGGCTCACATGTTTCCAGGGCTGCTGGTGTGTACAGTCTAGAGATCACATTTTATTAACACAAAGAAATCTGCTTGGGCTGTGTGGCTCTTGCAGTCACGTGGAGAGAAATGTGTTCCTTTGGTAAGTCAGCCTGCAGCTCTCTGTGCAAAATACAGCAGAGAGCTGGGCACCAGGCCAAGCTTACATTTCACTTTGGAACACACTTTCGCATCACTCTTTGGCAGAACATCCACAGCGGTGTCTATTTGGGGAGTAAGTTAGAGAAGTGTTGTTTCCCTCTTTTGAGTATTGGGAGATAGGGCCTTTAAAAAATGTCTCCCCAGCCTTCACCTCCTTCTTCACGGTGCCCAGGTTATACAGTGATCCAGCTCAATGTGGCAGCAGGGCCTGAGAGAAGCCCTCTCCCTCCCAGGCTCACCCTTTCCCCTTGCAAAATCAGTAAACATACTCAGGACCGCCTGGGACACAGAAACTTAGGCCAAGGTAATAACATCAAAACCAAAGTTCTGGAACTCTTGAGTAAACTAGTTACCCTCCCAGATAAAACAACTTTGTTGTTCAAATCTTTCTTTCCAAAGATCTAAGACTTTTCTAATATTGGTCCAAGGCCAGCCATTGAAGGAAGGAACTTCAGCAAGCCTCCTGGAATGGCAAACACTGTAAAAATAAACAAATGGACCTCTTCCATTTGGTTTTCCTTACTTGTCTATTTTTATTTCTTCCCCCCCCCCCGTATTTTACCACTTTGCTATACCTCTCTTCCCCACCCCTACCCAATCTCATTTTTCTCAGGGACCAAGCTGATTGTTTTGCCTTCAGGAGAAGAAAGATCTAATTTCAAAAAGAGGAATTGGGGGAAAGAGATGGTATAATTTACTTCTTTTGGGCCCCCCACCCCATGCTCTGTTCTTATAGGTGGTTGCCTTGGAGCCCTCCTTGGGTTTGAAAATCAAACTAGTTTTGGAATTTTCAACTTTCCTCAGGAAAATTCTGAATGGTTAGAAAACAAAGGTTTTTTGGAATTATACTGACTTCTCTTTTCTCAATGAAATAATTAAACCCCTCTTGTCTACTGGAAAATAAACTCTTCCTTCCCTGTCACAGCA
>JAQZBX010027158.1:12163-28636 GCA_029593785.1 Cabassous unicinctus
GACCCACCCAGTCTCCTGCTGGTCACCTGGTGAAGCCCTTGCTTACTCTGCAAAAGGGAGGTGACAGAAACCCATCCCACCTGTCTCAAAAACCTGCTGGTAATTAGCTTAAAAAATAATGCCAAGTTCTCACATGGCTGCTAGATGCATCAGCTCAGTGGGGGGTGGAAAGAGTGCTACTTCACAGAGTAATACTGTTGCAAGCCTATTAGTCATCCCAGGTGAGGTTAGATAAGGTTATTGGAGAGATGAGAGTTGCCCCGCTGTTTCAAAGAGGTCTCCTGAAAGTGTAGAGAAATAGTTGAAGTTCAGAAGTTTATTTTAAGCTTTTTTTTTTTTTAATCCTTCCCTTTCTAAAAGAGACTGGTATTTTTTTAGTCACGTTATCTTTTTTGATGACAAAGCTCTGGCAGATAAGATTGAGGGTCATCTGTTGTCAGTGTCAAGTGTCATTTCTCCATTGCTCATGTGTGAATTATTGACTTGGTGTATTAGCCACAGAAAATGTGTAAGCCCTGGCTAGTCACTCTTTGCCACCTGGCAAGACACCACCTCAAGGCTTCCACCCCTGCCCTCATTGGAGAAGTGTTCAGGTATAATTTCATGTTACAATCAGCTGTAGCAATTCACAGTGCATTGCCTTAGGGCGTTAAGATGGCAAGACAGCTATTAATCAGAATTGACTATGTTGGGCTCCTTTGAAAATCAGTAGTTGAAATTGTTGGACTTGTGTTTGGCCTATCTTCATGCCAATGTGAGTACTTTAATCCTGCAGTACTTATAACATGCCAGTGTGAGTCCCATCTTGATTAAAACAGGTGACATTTGTGGAAACCCAACTTCAGGTCTTCCAGAGACCTCTGTGTTCCTCATGGTAGACACCTGCTTACACCCTGCAGTTGACTTACAAATTCCTCAGAGGTAGGGACGAGGAATCTCCAGCACCCAAGTGCATGTCTTGTACCAGAGTTGGTATTCAGTAAACATTTTGTGGAATGAATGGAATCACAATGACATCACTTCCATTATAAATGCTTTTAAAGGAGGACTTGTGGCCACTTTGATATCTTCAATGGTGATGGCAGGTTCTGTTCAGCACTGTGAATCTCAGTGAAGGCGTGTGGAGAGGGCTGCTGACAGCGTGCTGAGCTCCTTTGGCGCAGAGCTGAGCCAGGGTGGTCTCTGAGGCGCTGGTGTCCACACATACCCCTGCTGACGTAGTTACAGTTCCAGGGCTCCTAATAATGCTTCCGGGAGTTGCTCTTCACACACAAATGTGACTATTTTCTAAGGATGAGCCGTGTTCTCTGGCAAAGGGATTTAGGTATTTACAAATAAAGGTGGATACTGATACCCCACCCCGATTTTCTGTCATTTTCCTCAATGATAGAGACATGATTGGAAGTCAGCAGCTCCACCCTGCATATTCCCAGATCACCTATAAGAGTTCTTAAAACTCATCTGACAGGGTCTTCATTGGACTTTTAACTGGGTAAGTAAAGAAGTTCCGTGTTGGGTGGAGGGATGGGAGGAATGCAGAGGGATGTAGATTTTTAAAAAGAGCTTATATTCCTTTGGTTAATAGATGCAGGAAGATGCCCTCCATGCGGTGTGTGAGGGTGTAGCTGCTTGAGCATAGGGTTTGCCTGGTTTACGGAATGGCGCATCTCCGTGCTGGCAGGGTGGTCGTGGTCACTGAGATAGACGTGGCTTTGCTGAAGAGGAGCGCCCGTCACTGAGGTGTGTGCTGAGGGCAGGAAGCTGCCGTTCCAGCTGGCAGGCCAAGGACTGTAACGAGTTGGTCCCCACGTTTTCAGTGCCCTCTCGAGTCCCTGTATGCTTACTTCTCTACACAGAATTCATTCTAAGGCCCCCACCCTCCCTGTGCTCACCCCAGGGAATAGGATATAAACCTCTGGCAGTGCCCTGAACTGCTGCTGCTTCATTTCAGCAGTGTGTTGGGGAAATGAACATTCCCCTTACCAGGGTGAGATGGCAGAGTTCTCTAGACAGAATATTGTATAAAATTATTCAAACAATGGAGAGGTTTTAAAAATTATCCTGATAAATATTTAAAAATATGAAAAATAAAAAATAATGTAAAGCACCCTTATTCCTACCACTCAGAATCAACAATTTGACTTATTTGCCACGTATATTCATATCTAAATTTATTTATACATTCATCTATGAAGTTAATAGACCACATGGTGGTCTTAGGGAACTTTTTTATTATTAGAGAAGTTGTAGCTTTACAGAAAAATCATTCCTAAAATAGAGTTCTCATATATGACCCTATTAGAAATACCATGTATTAATGTGGTACATTTGTTACAATTAATGAAAGAATACTTTCATAATTGCACTATTACCTATAGTCCATTGTTACAATAGGGCCCACTGTGTTGTACAGTCCTGTTTGTTTTTTAATTTCTATTCTAGTAACTTTTTATATACAACCTAAAGTTTCCCCTTTAAACCTTTACATTCAAATATAATTCAGTGCTGCTAATTACTTTCACAATGTTATGCTACCATCACCACCAGCCATTAATGAAACTTTTCCATCTTCCCAAATAGAATCTCTGTACATTTTAACACTTAACTCCCTATTTCCTACCCCCATCCTGTCCCCTGATAACCTGTATTCTAGATTCTGACTCTGAGTTTTTTTTAATACTAATTATTTCATCAGTACATCACACAATATTTGTCCTTTTGTGTCCTTTTGTGATGGTGTCTTCAAGGTTCATCCATTTTGTCACATGTATCAGAACTTCATTCCTCTTTACGGCTGAATAATATTCTATTGTGTGTATATGCCACCTTTTATTTACCCATTCATCAGTTGATGAACACTTAGGTTGCTTCCACCTTTTGGCAAATGTGAATAATGCCGCTATGAACATGGGTGTGCAAATATCCGTTTAAGTCCCTGCTTTTAGTTCTTTTGGATATATACCTAGAAGTGGAATTGCTGGGCTGTATGGTAATTCTGTCCTTAACTTTCTGAGGAACCGCCAAACTGTCCTCCATAGTGGCTACACCGTTTTACATTCCCACCAACAATGAATGAGTGTTCCTATTTCTCCACATCCTCTCCAACACTTGTAATTTTCTGTGTTGTTTTTTTTTTAAATAGCCATTCTATTGGGTGTGAAGTGGTATATCATTGTGGTTTTGGTTTGCCTTGTGGGGGATCGATTTAAAAAAGAAAAATATGTGAACTCATAAGGCTGAACTGAAATAATTCCAGGTCTTGGGTCTCAGTTCCTCCTAGCACTTTGCATCCAGTGTGTTAATAAATAAGGACACCCCCCCTTGTTTTTTTTTAACCTGGTTAGGAAAAAAACCCTGCCTAGTTCACTAGAACTCCGCCTTTCCCTTGGATATACCTCGTCGGAGGCTCTGTGGCCCAGAGCTCCTGGATGTATCTCTTTTCTGATGTGAAAGTATTCCTTAGACAACCTGGGGAGAAACCTCACCAGAGCGATCTTTCCTCGGTGTTGAAGAGACACAGACTAACAGATGACCAGAACCAGCATTCAGAGAAGGGCTTGGTGCAGCCTCTAGACTTAAGCAGCGTGTTGCCCACTGCTCACCCTAAGGAATGCTGTGTTTGCCCGAGGTGTTACGGGAATGCCAGTGCAATGACTTATGGAGAGAGAGCAGAGCTTTCCTCTTTCACTCCTGACTGGTGAAATCCTGAGAACTGGGCAGTCAACAGTGTATACCAATTTTTCTCAATACAGAAACTGTCAAACGGGATGTGTCAAAAAGAAACAGCACAGTAATAGCCAACCCTTGTTTGTGCTTACTCTAGTGCGGGCACTAGGCTAAGGGTTTTATATGTGTTATCTCATTACAACTCAAAACAACCTTTGGGTACTATTATTTTCCTAGGTACGATTATTATTGTCCTTTTACAGATGAGAAAACTGAGGCCCAGAGAAGGTGAGTAAACTGTTCAAGGGAGCACAGTAGCCATCAGGGCTGAACTATGAACGTGTGCAGGCTGGCACCGGAGTCCTTGTGCTAAGCCACTGCACTCCCCTGCTCCGTGGAAGGCACTGCCTGGGTTGTGGAAGCCGTCAGTCTTGGTAGGGAGAAGCCCTGGGAGCATGAGAGCACCTGTGTCATTGGCAGTAAAGAGCTGTCTATGTACTGGGTATCTGGGTGTGAATGGGAAGAGGGGAAAGGGGCAACCTGGAGCCTGATCGGAATGCACGCCTGCAGGGGTCCTAAGATCTCAGCCAGTTCCTGGGGAATGTAATTTTGAAGGACAGAGAGAGGCTGATTTTCAAAACATAGGCTTTACTTTTAAGGAATTATCCCTGTTTAGATGAATTTTGTCCTTTTGTATGACTCTCAAATCTACAATTCCGTCTGCTATGACCTTAAAACTTAAGCACCATAAAACAGTAAACACAGTGATCCAGGAAGATTTAGGGACAGCCTAGAAGGGGATTAGGAACATTTAGTGCAGCTGTGTCCCCGATGCAGCCCACAGCACAGTCCATATAAGTCAAAGAGAACAGGATTCAGCCTCTAGTCCTCCTTGGCCCCACCATGCCGCTGTCCCGGAGCAATGTGGCGATGCACAGGGGCTTGCATGCATGGAGGCTCCCCTTCAGGCATGCTGCTTGGTAAGGACTTCTCAGCATGCCTGGTACGTGGAGGCGCTGGGCAGGAGCTCTGCATTTCGCCAGCAGGGAAGTGAGTGGAGGGAGCTGTGGGCACCTACCCAGTGCTCACCTCCACGACCTTTTCAGGTTCCTGCTTCGTGAGAGCTCTTCACAGATACAAACGTGGGGGACCCAGCTTTGGGAGGTACATGTATGCAAAGCAGCACTGCGCCTGGGGCAGCACTTGGTAAATATGAGTTCCCTTCCCCTTCCTTTGTGCAAGGCAAGTTGTATGAGCAAAGCACCAGCAGTCCGGAATGCAAAAATAGATCTCCCTGGGAGGATGTGGCCTCTTTCCCCGAGTGTGGACCAGATGTCAGGCTGCCTTGTGAGGACTCAAGGAATGCACCCGCTTCCTTCTTTGGGGCTTCATTGCTTCCCTCCATATGGATGAAGCCTCCCTTTTGATGCCGTTCTTGGCTTTGAAAATCAAAAATGAAAAGAGGATGGTATAAAAGTCGCAGGGAATGGCCCTTCTGTATTCTCCCTTTTAAAATAGCATTTGTCTATGTGTTATTTAGATGTTATTCTCAAGACAGATGCACAGTCGTCAGATCATCTCTGTTACCTAATAACATAATACAAATGGACAGAGCCACAAACAAATGGACCTGTGTTTGGAATGCATGCGTCTACTTACTTACTTAGAAATTTGCTGAGGGCTAAGTTTTTACCAGGCACCGAGCTGGGTGCTCAGGATCCAGGCATAAGGGAGATGTTATCTCTTGAACTGGCGAGGCTTGCAAATCACAAAGAGATAGAAAAATAATTGTGATGGTGTGTGATCATTGGCATAAGGATATGCACAGGGTAGAACTGGGCAGGCAAGAACAGACAGCTTTCCATAGGGTGTGGAAGGAGCATCAGAATTGTCTCTTGAAGAATGAGTAAAAATTATGTCAGTAGAAAAGGTGAACACATTTAAGTGACCCGCTGAGTTTTTTCTTGACTGGTATTAAGAGTAGATTTTCCGTTCAGTACACATTGCTAGTTCACAGGGGATGAGGATTCAGATCAGAGTGTTAGGAGACATGGGTCTGAAATGTAAGAAATGAGAGAGAGAGAAAAAAAGGAGAATAAAAAAATACCATGGTGGTTAATCCACAAAGGGGCTAACTCCCTCCTACACAGAAGAGCGGAAGCTTTGCTGCATGGGAGTCACTTCCATGCAGCCCTGCACTTCCAGGGCAGCGGAGCCACGTGCCTCAAACGTGGTGTGTTTAAAGAAGATGTTGGGAGGTTAGAGGCGGCATAATTGATGTGATTTGGCAGTTGCTGTGGCAACACACCCACTTCCAGAAAATCAATGTTAGTGGGAGGGCAAGAACACTCGTGGCACTTGCCCTCTGCTGCCCTCCACCCCACTCCGCCTGTTCTGGGCCAAAGGTGCGGACAAATTTAAAAGGACAAATGCCCCACATGGCTGATTGCCAGCTGCCTTGGTGGAATTGAATTGACCTTGGAATAAGATAAGGAGATGAGTAAACCAGAGCAAAGACAACGGGAAACAGGAGGAGGAGAGAGAGGTCTGAGGCAGCATTGCCAACTCCTTTCAGGAAAACATTTCTCTTGATAGTGTTGTATTTGCTGTTTGTGAAAAAAGGTGTATGGCATAAATGTGTGTAAACTGCCCTTTTTGGAAGCACCAGCTTAGAATGCTCTGGAGCATAAAAAAATAGACCCCGGAGTAGCAAAAACACTTGGATTAAAACGAAAACTTGGTTGTGACAAGTTTTGGCTCAAGGACTGAATTATTGCCTCTGGGTCGCCATCTTCTGGTGACTCAGAGGCATGACAGTGAATATGCCAGTAGTTTGGGTGGAGGGTTACCTTAAAGCTTGCGCTCACAAGCTCCGTACACCCATAGGGCTATTTCCTCTAGACCAGGGGTTCTCAGCCCTAGCCTCATGTAGAGTCACCTGTGCAGCTCTTTAAAAATCCATTTAAAATATTCAATTATAAAAGTAGTGTATGATCATTGTAAAACAAACTCAAAACTGTTCTGAAGTTATACATCTGGGGTTCCCATATCCTATTCCCAGATTTAACTGTTTACAATTTTTGGATAATTTTCTGTGCATTTTCTTTAAGTACATGAGCATATGTACATGTGTGTGTATGGAGATAAGGAAATATATGTATGTACATAGTTACACATAGACACACACTAGACATAATTTATGCAACTTGTCTTTTTTACTTAATATTTTTTAGAGATCTTTCCATATTAGTATATATAGATCTGCCAGCTGCATGGAATGCCACTGTCTGGAATACCATGATTTATTTAACAAGTACTCTTTAGGCATTTAGGTTGCTTTTATCTTTGGAAACCAATCCTTGTACACTTGTGTGGTATATCTAAAGTTCAAATTCCTAGAAGTGGAAATGCTCGATCAAAGTGTGGGAGCTCCAAAAGAATTGTACTAGTTCATACTCCCATCAAAAGTATGTGAAAAGCCTATTTCTCTTTCATTAAAAAAAAATAATAATAATACAGAGCCCAGGCCCTATTTTCAGATCTTGCGATTGAGAGGGGAGGGGTGTTGAGTGGCTGTAGCTTTAAAAGCTCCACAGGTGAATCTGATCTATAGCCAGGGTTGGGAACTCAGGTCTTAGAGATAATATGTAAAATTAGAGACACTGCCTCCACATGGATGATGAGTGCCTTTCAGATCCAAACAGCAAGACTTCCTGCCCTTCGTGTGGTTGATTAGGAGAAAAGGAAAGATCCATTTCCTCTGATGTTCCCATTATATTAAAATAATATATGATTAAAGTAACAAGAGCCAGTAGGTAGTACCTAGGTATAGTTTGATACTTTTCTCCCTATTCTGTAATTATTTAGTCATAATCCTTCTCTTCATTCTATAAGTTTTTAAGAAAGAATTCTTGCATGGCCTCAGATTCTATTAGAAATAGGTAGAGTTTAACGATATTAAAAGGCAATGCTGGTTACTCTTATTTCAGTAGGAAAAGTCCCCAGGCTGGTACACAGCTGGCCCACTTTGGGAATTAAAACCATCTCCTCTCCTTTGCTTGGTTAGCTAAATAGATTGAGAGAAAGAAAATGGACATCTCGTCTCCAGAAAACCTGTTCTAAGAATTATTCAGCTTAAGGAATTATTCTTGTTTTTGCCCTTCTTTAGAGCCTGTTCGCTGGCTTTCAGTTCTTTGATCCTTTCCTTTGAGGCCAGGCCTGGCCTTCTCCTTCTGTGTGTCTCCATCCACTGGGCTGCTGGAGGGGACAGTGTTTATATTTAGTTCTTGCTCAATGGCATCAGGAAGGCATGTGACACCCTCACCCTCCCACATCCCCTGTCAACCTAGACCATTTGTCTTCATCTAACAGCCTTTCTTTCTTTTCCTTTTTGAGGAAACTGACTCCTGCCCCCTCCCAGCTAGCATTTGCCTGGCATATCTTTACAGTTGGTCTCCTTATCAACCAGTTGACTCCCATGATTAAGTAAGAACTGCCTTCCCTTAAAGAGTCTTGCATTAGGAAATACAAGCTGATTGGAAGGGGGGTTTGTAAACACGTTGCCATAGCAAAAGATTGCAGAGGTGTTGGGATGTTCTTAGTCCACCAAGGTTGCAGACTGTGGTGGGATTTCCCTTGTACATGGTCCTGGGTGGGCACTGGGGTTGAGAAGCTGAAGAAGAAAGCGGGCAGCGAATTTAAAGACCTGCATGCGTGTTTAATAGTTACTTAGTGTCTAGTTTCTGTTTACCTGAGAGGCACACAGATCTCACCTTGTGCCTGTGAAATATAAAGGCAGATTTTTGTCCCATGTGGATTTCCTCCTAGACTACATTAAGCAGGAGCCCAGATGGGTGTAGCTTGGCTAATCTTTGTACAAGCTGGTAAATTTCAATCTTTCTGAAACAACACATTTCCAAGAAATTGTCTGGTCTAGACTAGTGTACATTCGGGCACTCTATGACTATACAGCTATGCTGACTTATTGCAGGCTTATGAACTTGTCTGAGCATTTACCTGCTTCCCCTTTTTTATCCCACCAAGGTGGTGGTGGTAAGCACTAGAAGTAATAAACCCATCCATTTTTATTACTTATCTAAATTCTGGCCGTTTGGTCATTTTTCTCCTATGTGGGACTTGAATTTATTTGAGAAAACCCAAGTGTATATCTTTTCCCAAGTCTTGGCTAACATCTGAACATAAAAATCAGATGCATGCTCAATGAATGTTAATTCAGATTATAGATAGCTGTAAACTATATATGTTGCTCCCCGGCCTTCTTTTTCTCTCTGCTTAAATGACTAGAGACCAAGCTGCCACTTCTTTATAGTAGAGTTTCTTTTGGGAGACATCATCACAAAGGTATATACCAGTTGGGCAATAATAAGACTTGTGCAGTGAACACTTAGATGAAGCAGACTCTAAAGTACCCGCAGCAACTACAAAGGCTGGCAGTATTAGGAGATTGCTCACCTTAAACCATATGATGTGCTGGGGGGCAAAATCCATTTTGTTTAGGTACCAGCTGACTCCATGGGATTAAGTTGATTTTCCCCCCAAGTATCCATATACCCTGATTTAGCATATATCCCCCTGGCAGTCCTGTTGCCTAGGAATAGTTATTTAGTAACCTTTCAGAATGACCATTAACTAATAGGGGAGAGAGAGAAGGTACCTATTCTGTATTATTCACACAGCTAATGGCACAGACATTTCTGATTGTCTGGTATAGAAGGTTTCTCTCTAGGCATTCTCACCTAACTTACTCGCTTCCTCCTTAGTCTAGGGCCCCCAAACATACAGTCTCCAGACCAAGAAATAAAACAATACTGCAGGAACTTCAACTAGGTAATAAGTGCAAAGGGAAATACCTCTATTAGGTACGGTTTGCTCAACATACACAGATGCTCTTGTGAACACCCCCTTACAAATACTCTCATGGAGATTGACAAGTAGACACATAAAATCCCAGGAAGCGTTTAAGAACTCCAGGATTCCAGGATGCCTGCCTCCTGTGGGGGCCAGGTGAGTGTTGCTTGAGAGAAACTGCTTGACACTGGATTTTTCCATTAATAGTGACATTTGTTGCTATGGGACAAGTGTGGGTGGGATGAAAGTGTAGGAAGAAAGTTAGGGCTTCAGAGTAACACAGCCCTAATTTGAATGTGGACTCTTCCAACTCACCAGTTATTTGACCTTGAGCAAGTAACTTAATCAGTCTAGTCTTATTGTTTCTCATTTGTTTAATGGAGGTAATAATGTAGCTCCTTAATTAGGAGGCACAGTGACTGCCCATGAGGGATTAACAGTATAATTAGGAGAACCATATCTTTGGTCAGTCCCATTTCACTAGCTCGTCCAAGAACTGGTTTACCTCCTACCATCCAGACCTTTCCCAATTATTCTTCATGGAATCCTCTGCTTCTACCTGTCCCTAAAATACCAGTGTTGCCCAAACAAAATGGCTTTTTTGTTTTTTTTCTTGCTCTGTATTCTCTCCGCAGGAGATCTCAAGATTACTGAATCCAAATCTCTAATTGACATGGCTCTTCTGAAGTCTAGACCCGTAAATGAAGCTGAATCTGGGTCCTCCATGCTTCTTCATTTAGCTCTACCACCTGACATCATCTTTTCCTCTGAATCTGCTCCCTGGACTGGGTTTCCTAGTTCTTTGTTACTTGTATGTTACTACCTCCTGTCCAGCTGTCCAAGTCAGACACCTAAAAGCTAATCTTGCCCATTCTCTCGTTCCTCCATGTCCGTTGGCCGCAGACTCATATTGATCCTACCTCATTAAGAACTCTTGAATCCCATCTGATGATCCTCTGCCACTGATGTGGCACCATTTCTGGTCTCTCTTCTCATCCCTCCTCTGCTTGGTTGCCATGGCTTACTTTTAAGAAATGAGTCCTCTGATTCCCCCTTCTCTAATGCCTCAGTTGTCCCCCATTCCCTTGAAGACAAAACCTGAATAAGACCTTTCTTTGTCTGGCCTTAACTCTCACTACTCCTCCTCTTGCTCTCTGAGCCCCAGCTGAACTACCTAGTGTCAATTCCCTGACTAGCTCATGAATTCTCTCACTTCTTTGTACCTTCACATCTTGTTACCTCTCCTTGATAACCCATTACCCCTTTAGTTGCCTGGCCTATTTCAAGACTCAACCAAGATGCCAGCTCCCTCTGAGAAGCATTTCCTGATGCCCCTGTTACTTCCTCCAAGGATCTGGATTAATGATCAACCTTGGATCGCCAGTGGTGCCTGTGCAAAGCTTTTGCCTAGCACTTAGCACCCTGTACACTAATCATCTGCTTACTTACTTGTCTCCACTCCAAACTGTGTGGTCCTAGAGTTTAATCTTTATATGTTCTCAGAGCCTGGCCCATGGTAGGTGCTCAATAAGTGTGTGTTAAGCAAATGAATGTTTTAATCAATAAGCCTTTTAAATAATCCACTGAGTAAGGCATTGACATGGTCCTTGCTCTAGAAAGGTTTTCAATCTACTTGGAGAAGAGATACTTGCTTAAAAGTTAAAAAGTCTCTCAACCAGACAAAAATTTTAGGCTGACACATGCTAAGTGCCAAATGCTATAGACATTGTCAGGGAAGTAAGAGGGAGCTGTCACCAGCATATGGACAATTAGGAGGAGGAGAGCTTGAGTTAGACCTCGATGGTGGTAGGATAAGGAGAGGTGGAGAGAGGGCATTCCAGGTATGAAAGATGTGGACCACGAATGTCCGGGAAACAAGTCATGCAGCTCAAGCTTGAGAAGAGAGTTCAGGAGAATATTTTGGATGTAAGATAGTAGCAGTATTCCAGACAAGGAGTGTGGACTGGGAGGCAGTGGGAAGCCATTGGCTACCTTGGATTATGGTAGAGATGTTCTAGGAAGAGTATTCTGGCTAAAGTTGTCAGATGGACTGAGGTGGCAGAGTGACTTCTTAGGAAGATATTGCAGTTGACCAAGTCCCTAGTGATATGGCGTGGACCTGGTCTGTAACATTGGGATTAAAACATAAAGGAACACTCATCTGAACTCAAAGGATGGTTTCATCCTAGAGTGGGGAGGATCCTTTGGCATCGTCCCATCCTATCACCCATTTATTTAATGGATGGGCATACTGAGGCCCAGAGCATCTCCCCAAGGTTCCCATTATTGATGAGGTCTTTTGAGTCCTGGCCAAGGTAGAGGGTGGTTAAAGTTTAAAGCCTGAGGGAATGGAGAAATAGTTCACAGGCATGAGGAGACCTAGAGGAGAGGCTGATGGTCGATGAGATAGGGAGAGGGTTTGGCTTAAACACTTTGGCTTTGAGATGACAGCGAGGCTGGAGGCAATGACCAGCAGTTCACAGATCAGTTTAGGACTCTTCTGTGAACCTGGGTATAGAAGAATTTCAGAGAACACTGGCCAGAAGCCAAGGCAAGGAAGCTTTGGAGAAAGGATGTTTACCTTTGGGTGCTGAACTTGGAGACTTGTGCAGGAAAGAATCCATGCATCTCCCTGAGCAGCCACAGAACCACAGACATACCTGGGTCCTATTATGTTCATTGGAAACTCAGACTTTTATTTTCCTCCCTGTGTTTTGTTGGATTTGGCTTGTGGGGGTGGGGGAGGAAGGGTGTAGCTCAGGGAGCGCGTGGGCCGTTTGTTTGCACTTGGAGTCTGGGTTCACAGTGAACATCAGCGAGCACTGTCACTTATCTAGTCTCCTGCTTCACTCTCTCCTCTAAATCGCAACAAAAAAACTAATGCAGCCCAAAGGAGAATAGTCAGTTTAATAACTAGCTATGGCAGCACTTTGAAAACTGCAGGTTTCAAATGACGAGACCTGCACATTTTCACCAACACAGACTATTAAAAAGGCTCCAGGGACCTAGGTGGTGCTGATGCAAGTGGTGCATATTGTCATTAAAAATTGAAAGAGCCTCTGAAAATAGACTTTGGGTTTAGGAGGGCTTGTTGTCTCTGCTTGATAAGAAGGTAGCCCCATCCTAGAGGGGCCGAAGTAGAAATTGCTTATTGGCTTAATTTCTCCAGGGGTAAAATATGCTCATTTTGTCCCTACTTGACAGGGTCGTCCGGAGGGCAAAACAAGGGTGCAGATGTGAACGTGTAGTGGAACTAGGTCCGGCTGCAGGTGTTGATGCCAGCAGCAGCCGGCCCCCATCACAGCTCCTCGGAGTGCTGTGCACGTCGTAGGGCAGACCTCGAGGGGGAGGTGAACACTGGACTTTAATCCCCACTTCATCCTCTCCAAATGTTTCTTGTTGCTTGTCCTCCTATGGGTGGAGCTGCATGGGCATTTTTTTTTATTATTTATTTATCCCCCCTTGCAGCTTGTGCTCGCTGTGTCCATTTGTTGTGCGTTTTTCTGTGTCTGCTTGTCTCCCTTTGTTGTGCCAGTCTCCGCGCCGTGCGGGCCCTGAGCTCTCGCTGCGCGGACATTCCTTCACCAGGAGGTCCCAGGGATCGAACCCGGGCCTCCCATATGGTAAACGGGAGCCCAACCAATTGAGCCACAGCCGCTTCCCTGCATGGGCATTTTTTAAAATTACATCCATCATCACCATGGCAGCCTGGGGAGGGACTGGGCCTCCACTCTTTCAGAAGGGGTAACTGAGGCACAAAGCAGTTGGAAGACTTCAAGCTAGTCAGCAGTTGGCTGGTACTTAACCTCCCATTCCTCATGGGTTGTTTTTTTTTTTCTTTTTTCTTGTTTGTTTTTGTTTGATTTTGAGTTGTTGTTTTTTTTCATTCCCCATGTTTTAATGCCACCATCTTTTCCCTGCTGGAGGAAGCAGGGAGGCCTACTCTCTTCCTTCCCTAGCTCCATTATATTGGGATGGAGTGAGGGACTGGGGTGGTGTGAATGTGTGTATGGGAGAAGGACAGTGCCTCTTGTTTCCCACTTTGGATCGTCCATCCTTACCTCAGGGAAGCCAGTGTTGCACAGTCTGAAGTCTCCTCCAGGCCTTGGTCTCTGGCCCTGGGAGTTCATTCCTGACCACTCTTTTCCTTCTCTGCCTCTGCGGTGCTCTGCTATGGGGTGGTGGCAAAGCCAAGCTAGAAGACCACAGAGCCATGCGCTGAGCCCTCACATCTGGGGAGAGGCCCATAGCCCTGGAAAGAGGAGGCCAAGGGTGCCCTGTCGTACTCCCAGGGGACAGTGGGAAGAAGGTCAGGGGACTATTCTGAAAGCACACATGCCCACACATGTTCTGACCACCAGCTGGAATTGCTGTTCTACCCCTGTTTCACTGACTTTTCACAGGCCGTGGTTATGAGCACTTCTGGTCTCACCTCAGCCAGTTCAAGGAGGCACGTTTCTTGCTGACACCATTGGCAAGAAGTGTGATGATAACCACCCTTGGAATGAGAGGCTTTGTTAGTCAAAGCTTCTGCCAAGTTAGAAACTGCCAAGTCAAGTCAGGGCCACTTTGAGTACTGATGCACAATCCCAGGGCAGACTCTTGTCCTGGGCATGAGGTTACACACGGTGTCCTGTAACCGGCTTTGCCCAGCCTGCAGCTATAGGAAAATGGGAGCTGGGGAGTGTGCCAGAAGGCAGGTGTGACTCAGCACCTATGAGCCTTCCCACGGACCATCCATTTCATCCACCCCCATTTTACAGGTGAGGGAATAGGGCTCTGAGTGGTGGAGTGACTGGCCCTGGGCCACCAAACTATTCAGGGCAGAGCCCCACTGGGTCTGTCTATGATTTCTGATAAGTTATGCTGCCTCCCACTGGACAAGTCCAGGTGGAGGGGCTAAGGCCATGGTGGGAGCCTGGAACAGTGTTCCAACTGCCTGTCTTTGCCCAAACCCAAACCAAGCATCAGTTGGCAAACTAATAATTTAAGAGCATAGACACAAAACCCACCAACCTCATAGCTACAAGGCAGAATACAGCAGGCACCCTCTCTATCGGGAATCCTCGCCCATCTCCCGCTGAGGCTTGGTATCGTGCCATTGGGTGAGCTACAGCACTGACAGGAGCCCTGGCTCTGTAGTTCAGCAGTTTCTTTGTCAAATGCAGTGGGCCCTTGGCATAAGCTCGTAGTTCAGGAGGCTGGAGGTAGAGGTAGTGGAATAAGGGTAAGGAGGTAAAAGAAAGAGAAGAGAAGGAAAGGGGTGGCTGGCTACCTTTCTGTTCATTTGCCCTGCAGTCCCAGGGGCTCTTGTCCACGACAGGAGGCTTCACCTGCCTCTTTGGGGAGCCATCTTTTGTCCAGAAACGCATCGGGTTTGAGAGGAGGGGGGCCTGTGTGATTCTGAGGGGTCTCCATCCTCCCCTCTTTCTCTTTCCTTTCCTTTCAAGGGGGAAGTGAGGTGGAGTAGAAGGGGAGTGGGCTCTGGGTCAAGCAGACTTGAGGTTGAACCCCACTAGGCCTTCCCTCTAGCTTTCTAACTGTGTGAGTGTTTGGCTGGTTTCGCCCCTCTGATCCGCCATTGCCACTTCCAAAATGTGGGACACCACGCCTCCCTGTGGGAAGGCATGCTGGTTCAGTGAAATGTTGTACGTAAGGCTCTTAGCCCAGGTCCTGAAGTAGGGTTTTCACTCAGGCAGCACTAAGTCCCTTGCTTTCCATTGAGGGAGGGTTAGGCTCCCCAGCCCCACTTCTGGGGCATTTGCTTGATCAAGAACAGGGGTTTTAGGGCCAGAAAGGTTGGAGGTGAGTCTCTGTTTTGACATCTACTAGTTGGGTAGTTTTGGGCAAATTACTGAACATTTCCGAGCTTGTCTTGAAATTCTGTTTCCATTCCTTTATTTCCACATTAGGAAAATGGGTAGAATAACAATTCCACCTTCATACAGTTACTGTGAGGAGTAAATGAGGTGATGCATCTGCAAGGCCATGTGTACAGCAAGGACTTCACCTACTTACCCATCAATATACTACTATTGTTGTTAATCCCTGGGCTGCGGAAGCCTTCCTGCCGGCACGCAGGACTTGATTTCATTAGCCTTTCAGTAAAATAGTAGCAGACAGACCCCCTTTCTAATGTTTACACATAATGAATTGAGCAGCCATTTTCTTATCATGCTCTATCAGGATTTCTCACTATCCTGTACAATTTTAAATCCTGCTATAATATTAACGTTATTGCATAAGTATCCCCCTTCCCAGGAGCTCAGCTTGTGTGACAGTCATCCTTACTATGATAATGCTCACCAAACCACCACAATCGATAAGCATACAAAAACAAGCGGTTATTGTTCACTCACCTGAAATTGCTACGGGTAGCTCAGATGGCTCTGATGACTTAACTGGATTCACAGATCTAGGGGGTAGGTGATTTAGGCTGATCTAGACTGACCTGCGCCTTGTGTCTTCCATCCTCCAGCAAGCAAGCCAGGGCATGTTTTCGGTGATGGCAGAAGTGGAAGAGAGAAGCAGGAGAAACAGGCAAAGCCTTTTAGGCCCATGCTCAGAACGGGCACACTGTCACTTCTGCCGTGTTCTGTTGGCCAGGCCAGATTCGAGGGGCAGGGAAGTAGTCTTTGCCTGGAACTGCAAAGTCACAGGGAACAGAACATGCGTAGAAGGAGGGGCGAGTCCTTTGGCCAGTAGGACACAGCTGCCTTTGCAGAGTGCTTGTTGGACAAGACAACAGGTTCCTGCCACTGGAAGAGAAACCTGCTAATCTGGCCTCAGAATCCAAAGAATCCATGACTTTAGGATATCCTTGTGAGGTGTTTTTAAAAAACATCTCTGTACATATTATGAGCACCCTTTAGTGACCCTGTTGTGTTACTACAATTCCTAAATTAATTGGCTCCCTGTAATATATGAGATTTTCAAAAC
>JAQZBX010027159.1:0-15005 GCA_029593785.1 Cabassous unicinctus
CAAGTATGCATATTTATAGGGGAGCGGATGGAGCTCAGTGGTTTAGCACCTGCTTCCCATGTATGAGGTCCTGGGTTCAATCACCAGTACCTCCGAAAAAAAAAAAAAGCATACTCATGGAGTCAGAAAGTACAGTACAAGTTACCAGGGGTGGGGGTAAGGGGCAATGGGGAATTAATGCAAAATGAGTATAGAGTTTCTGTTTGGGGTAAAGGGAAAGTTCTGGTAATAGTTAGTGGCAAATGTACTGCAACATTATGAATGGGATTAATCCCGCTGAATGGAGTGCTTAGGAGGGGTTAGGATGGGAAGACTTATGCTGTAAAAGGAAGGATAAATTAAAGAGATAATGACAATGAAATGTAATATATGATACTGGATGGGATCTAAGAGTGAGGAGAAAAGGCTCCAAAGGACATTATTAGGACATAAGAAAAGATTGGAATATGAAATGTAAGATATATATTAATGTTAAATTTCTTGAACTTGATATCTGCACTTAAGGTGATTACATAAGTGAATATCCTTTTTCATAGGAAATTTATATGGAAGTATTACATATTCAAGGAGTATAATACATATAACCTGCTCTCAAATGTTATATGGAAACGTTATAAATAGATGGATAGATGATAGATTAGATAGATAGATAGATAGATAGATAGATAGATAATAGATAGATACAATAATGGTGACAAAATGTTAATATTGGTGGATCTGGGTATATTGGGCAGGGGGTAGAGGTATGTCAGAGTTCTCTGTATGGAGTGTGTATAATTTTTTTCAACTGTACTATAAGTTTGAAATTATTTCAAAATAAAATGTAAAAAAAAACCCAATTGCCTAGACCTAATAATGGAGGATAAAAGAACATTAATGGGACACATGAAAAAATTGAAATATAGACTGACAACTTTATATCAATGTTAAAGTTCTTGACCTTCATAATAGTTCTTATTGTGCTTTCATAATTGAATATCCTCGTTCTTAGGAAATGTATATGGAAGTATTATGCATTCAAAGAGTTTGATGTATACAACCTACTCTCAAATGTTCAGAAAATAGATAACTAGATAGATTGATAGATAGATTGATGGATAGAGTGATACAGAAAATGTTTCAAAATATTAAAATTGGTGGATCTCTATAGGGGTAAGTGTGCTGGAGTTCTCTGTACAGGTTTTGTATTTTTTTTTACTTAACAAATCAATTTTGTTGATACATATTAATAAAGCATACAATTCATCCAAAGCATACAGTCAATGGTATTTGGTATAAACACATAGTTGTGCGTTCATCACTTCAATCATTATTAGAGCATTTTCATAATTTCAATAATAATAAAAAACAAAAAACTGACAAGAAAATTCTTCACCTCTCAATCTCTCTCTGTTTCCCCTGCTGTACATAGCTGCTATTTTTGGCTATTCTTGCACAATTTATTTATTTATTTATTTTTAATTTAATTTAGCAGTTTTATTGAGATATATTTACATGTCATACGATCTATCTAAAGTGTATTGTCAATGGCTTTTAGTATAATCACAGTGTTGACATTCATTATCACAAAAAATTTTGGAACTCTTTCATTACTCCAAAAACAAAAACTCCACACCCCTTAGCATGCCTTCCCAAGGTTTTGTATTATTTTTGCAACTGTCCTGCAAGTTTGAAATTATTTCAGATAAAAAGTTTTAAAGAAAACAAAAGCCAGATAACATCTCTCCTCTGCCACAAACCCTTCAGAGTTCCCTCTTATCTCTTGAAGTAAAAGCTGTTATCCAGTCCTAGGCTAGTCTCTGAACTCTGTTCTTATTTCCCTCCTTATTTATTGCCCCACTTCCCATAAACTTCTAGACCATTCCCTGAGCTCACGAAACATGCTTCCACCTCGGAGCCTTTGCATTTATTGTAATTTTGGCATCTAAATACATGCATGACTTACTCTCTCCTTTTCTGCAGAACTCATGCTAGCATGATCTAATCAAAGAAGGTGAACTCACATCTAAAATACTAACATCTTCCCATCATTCTCTTTATATTCTATTTTGGATATACTGGGATAAATAACCATATTAAAATTAATTTCACCTATTACCTTTTTACCTTCTTAATGTGGCTTCTAGAAAATTTAAAATGACGTGTAGTTTTCATTTGTTGCTCTGATTTTATTTCTCTCTAGAGCTGACCTAGAACCCATGAATAGGCAATTAAAACACAAAGTGAAAAATGGTGCAAGAGGAGAAAAGACTTCTCAGCTTTGAAAAATCAAGGAGGACTTCCTGAAGGAAATGATGTAGCTCATTTTGAGTCAAAAATTTTTCCTCAAACACTTTATACAGCTGAAGACTTCTGCTTTCCATCTAGTTGGAAACTAGGGGAAAGATCTTAAAGATTTCTTTAGTCATTTAAAGTTTCTTTTACTTAGAGAAAGTCATCTTATGAACACTTGGCTCTGATTTTTATGAAGTTTCTTTCTAATCATAACCCTGCAGTTGGTTGGTGTGGTTAACAGTAAGTAGGTACCCCATTTCCTGGTCAAGTGAAGTAAGTAGGGATGTCTCTAACTCACTCTCATAAATAAAAAAAAATTTCCTAGGTCATTTTTATTGGAAGTCCCCAATCCATGAAAGCTTCTGCTTCCAAAGATCTTTTCCTTTAGGGAATACACTTAGTAGGGAACTTAAGAGCACATACTCTGGAGTCCAGCAAGTCTGGGTTCAGAGATAGGCTTCTTAAAAGGATGACTTTTAGCTAAAGACCTAACTTCTCTGATCATCACTTTCCTGATCTATAAAATAAGCATGATAGTAGTATACAATAGGCTTGTGGTGAGGAGTAAATAAGGTTCCAGGCAGTAATGGTTAAAATGGTGTTTGGTTCATAGCAAGTGCTCAATTGTTTCTGACCATTTATTATTCCATTTGCTGTTTGAAAATTGGATTGCGATTCACCCAAGAGTGATAGAACTTAGAGTTTGAAAAAAGAGGGATAGGATTAAAAAAATACTCGTGCAATTTCTATTTTACAGACCCCCTTTCTACTTCTCCACTCTCCTGCTCCCAGCATTTCTTTCAGAAGTCTGAGGAATGCTTGTTCGGTCATACCTTGGTTTGGAAGACCTTTCCTAGTATAAGAAATAAGGTGGGGACCAAGGACTAGGAATGGGTGGAAAGGGGAAGCAATAGCCCCTACTCCAGCTGGTACTGTTGGTTCAGATCTTGTTCTCTAGCTTCCTCTCTATTCCCTTTCCTACATGTAGGTGGATGGTGGGGTCGATTTTAAAGTGGCTACCTGACAACTTCTGAGAGAATATATTCCTGCTAAGGAGTCCATAGCTCTTGATCTTCATTACAAGTTTGGTATTGCAAACATGGACAAGGATTGGCAAATGCCTGTCATATATGTAACATGCTCTTATCCTACACCCCTGTCAGACACCCTTCTCCACTGAGGACCAATGGATCTTTACAACATAGTCCCCAGGAAGTGGGTCAGTGATACAATGACCTCAGGACCCACTTCTGTTGACTGTTGGCCCAGGGGTCTCTTCATTCCCTGGCAGCTTCCACCCACATGACATGTTTTGTCTGGGTCATCATAGGCCTCATAGACTCTCAGTGTGAAGTGGGATGAGGGCCTCTTGGAGCATATCATATACCGCAGGCTTGGAGACTGGTTGCCAAGCTTTGAATTCCTGTTTCTAGCTGTGTGACATTGACATTGGCTAAGTTATTTTACTTTTTTGAACCTGGGATTTCTCATCTGTGAAATGGGGAAATAATTATAGTTTTCCCCAAAGGACATCATTAGGATAAAGTATTTAGTGTATTTTATGGTATATAGTAAGTATTCAAAAATGTTTCCTTCCTTTTTAATTGTTATCACTCAGACCATTATCAGCATCTTTCTTAGGGCATCCACCCAACCTGATGTTGTTTGTTCATTGAGAATCACAAGCAAACAAAGTTGATCTGACAGTAAACCAGTGGGGCTGGCATGGGTACTCACCAGATCAATTATGCCAATGTTATTCCAGCCTTGCATTATAGGGAGGAAAGAGATAAACATGGGGATGACCCAACAGCCTCCCAGCATTAATGCGATGCGCAGAGGGGTCATCTTGTTCCTGTAGACCAAAGGCTGGCAGCAGATGGCATAATACCTGAAGAGAAAATAAAGGGGTGGTTGCCATGGGCAAGGAGGAATGAGAGGGAGAATAACAAATGCGAAAAGAGAGGAGAAAGAGAAGGGGAAAGGAGAGAGAAGAGGAAATATTGGGGCAGAGGAGAAGTGGAGGGGAAGCAGAGAATAAAAATAATAAGGGAAAAAATACAAAATAATGGGGAAAAGGGGGAGAGAAGACAGTAGGGGAAGGGAAGGAGAAGTGAGAAAAGAACAGAGGAAAGAAAAAAGTGATTATACACTAAAATATGGAGTATTGGCCAATGAGTTTTTGCTCATGTAAATATTTGCTTTAGGTCAAATCTGAGAATCACTGCTTGGATTCCGCCCCACATCCTTCCTGTTCTTCCAATATCTGGAGGAGCTTGACACCCACCTGAGGGTCTGCTCCAGCTCAAGCACAGTTCCAACACCACCCTGATGCCTGGGCGTTTTAGAAGCTTCTGTTCAGCCCTTGTAGCTCTCTTTGAAAACCCTGCTTCCAACATGAGCCTCAGGCATGTCCCGGCACCCCAGCTCTGACAGCTATATCTCAGACTTGTCCCCTTCCTCATGACTACCTGCTTATGCTAAAGTGGTACTTTAAGACAGTGCTTCTTAAATTATGGACCAAATATACCCTAACTTGCCCATTCCCTCCCCACATCAGACTCACCTGAGGATACCTATTTAAAATGCAGATTCCAAGGATCTATGCCTCCTAAATCAGAACCTGTTGGGAAGGGATCTGGAGTTTGCATTTTGACAAATGGCAGTCGTTGCTGTTATTTTCTAAGTATGTCCAATTTCCTTTCTTCTAGGCACATGAACTTCCTGGCTTTCTTGTGGTTGAGTTGTGAACAGAATTGACACATGTTACCTCTGGGCTAGGCCATTTAATTGCCCCTCACCACCCTCCAGAGGATCAGTGGGCTGGTCTATGATGAACGTGAGTCACTGAGGTTTCTGTTTGTTGCTGCAGCATAATTTAGCCCATTCTGCCTAACTGACACATCAAGCCACTCAGTGAACTCATATACCCACTAACTTTACCTATTCTTTGTTTCTTAGTTTGTTTTCTCTTATCATTTCCTATCCTCAGGACATCTGCATTGGGACTGGGGTTATATGCCCTTGGGTAAAAGATCTCTCTGATGCCAAGAATGTAAAATTTCAAATATCTCCAGCTCCAATATTTCCTACCTGCTGGTAAACACTGCCCTCATTTTTCTGGGTCTAATATCCTCCATATGACTCACTGCTCACCTTTATTTTGAGTCATGTTCTGCCTAAGACACTAGCTTTCATTCTACCTTCACCTGGTGGGTCTACCCCCTGAATCCTGCCTAACATAGAGGGTTAGTCTCTTATTACAGCTTTGGAGGCTACCCCTTCTATATCCAGGCTTGTCATGAAATTTGAGAACAGCCAAACTTCTACAGTAAATCTATCAGCTATTTGTCTTCGGAAGAATAAAAAATAAGTACGAAAAGGCTTAGGCTTGAGGCTAAATCTATTCTTTAAGATTTTATATCACTTAGTAATGAGCTATCACCACCTACCTCTCATTTTATGCTGTTCACTTTAGTTTTTCCCACCTCTTCTTTTCTTTCCTTAATTCAGAGTATAACTAATAAAACAATGGCTATATTCTTTGAAGAGGTGGTGGTAGGATGAGTTTAGAGGGAGGGTGGAGCCCACTATTAGAGCATAAGAAGTGGGTGCCTCAGGAGCTAGGAGGGGAGAATTATATCATTTCATCAAAGAACAATTGACCACACTGTTTCAGAAAGTTTCCTGGGACTGGACAGCCCAGTAGGAGGTCCTTATCTGGAAGGGTAAGCATGGGACAAAAGACCGAAGAATGAGAAGGATTTAACTGGGGACTCATTTTCTTTATGTACAAAACAGACATGGTTCCAGTCGACCAAGTTGGTGGCATGTGATGCTCCAGGTTGCCTCGCTCCTACAGAATCTTTGAAAAACTAGCCAAAGCTGATAGAACCATCTTCCTTTAAAATCTGGATAACAGTTACAGGGTTGCAGCAACTGGGCAAGGGATGAATAAAAAATATGCAGCTTTCAAAACGTTAGGGAAGCTTGTGGCACACTTGCAGGCCCTGACCCAAACCCCTCCTGGCATGGAGTTGGGCCAGTCTGCATTCCCATTGAGGGTCCCTAGCTCTGTTCCAGAGTCAGCATAACCACCCCTATGCACATACTGGGGTGACTTTATATCAGGGCCAGTCTTTCAGGTGGCAGCCTGAAAAAAATGAAACAGGAAACTTCTCTCAGGCTTGCCCTCCCAGACCTTGCCTTGCAGGCAAAAGCAGCTTGCAGACAGCTAAAGGAGGGTAAGAAAAAATTCAATCAAAGCTTCCTGCAGTAAAGTATTACCTGCTTTAAGTCATATAATACAATACCAGGGAGAAGGAAGTCTATTTCATAGGGAGTAGAGAAGATATTCAAATTCCTGTGAACAGAAGAATTCCTAAAGCCACAAGTAAGCATAAACCCAGGACAAGACGCAGGCCAAGAGAAGACTGAGAGCACACCTGCACTTCACATTCACCTCGAACTGATCTTCTGGACAGGAGGGCTAAACTCCGAAGGAGAGCACCAGCCAAAGCAGAGACAATTTGCAGAGACTGTGAAAGGTGCTTTTTGAGTGGATTTGGTTGTTTGTTTTTGTTAGCTCGTGGCACTTAAGGAAATATCTGTCATATCACTAGCTGAATACAAACTTAAGAAACAGAGATCTCAGGGACTAAATCCCAGTGTTAAAACTTTAAAATATTAAAATGCACAATGTGCAAAACAAAACAAAACAAAACAAAACAAAAAAGGTTACAGGACAAAGAAATAAGAAAAGATAGCCCATCCTAAGGAACAAGAAGACCAGGCAAAGACTTTTTTTAAAAAAACGATCTTAGGTATGCTCAAGGAAATAAAGGAAAACAAAGAAAGAACTAAAGAATATCAGAAAAACAATGAAGAAACAATATGAGAATGTAAGTGAAGACATAGAAATTTTAAAAAGGAATCAAAGAGAAATACTGGGATTGAAGACAACAATAACTGAAATTAAAAAATTCCTAGAAGTTTTCAAAGCACATTGGAACTGGCAGAAGGAAGAATTAGTGAACTCAATGACAAGACAATTGATATGATTCAGTCTGAGAAGCAGAAGAAAAAGAATCTAACAAAGTGAACAGAGCATAAGAGACCAGATGGGACACCATCATGTGTATCAATATATGCATTATGGGAATCCCTGAAAGAGAAGAAAAAGAGAAATGAACAGAAGGAATATTCAAAGAAATAATGACAAAAAACTTTCCCAATTTAAAGAAAGACATGAATATGCACATTCAAGAATCTCAATGAATCCTAGACAGGATAAATATGAAGAGAACCATGCCAAGGCACACAGTAGTCAAACTGTTAAACACCAAGGACAAGTAGAGAGTTCTGAAAGCTGCAAGAGAAAAGCAATGTGTTATGCACATGACAGTCCAGATAAGATAAAATTCCAATTTCTCATTAGAAACTATGGATGCAAGAAGGCCATGGGAAGAAATATTTAAAGCGATGAAATAAAACAATTGGCAACAAAGAATTTTATATATGGCCAAGAATATTTTTCAAAAATGAGGGTGAGATTAAGACATTTCCTGATAAGCAAAAGCTGACAGAGTTCATCACAACTAAACCTGCCCTGCAAGCAGTGCTAAAGGGAGTTCTTCATACTGAAAGTAAAGGATACTAGACAATGGATTGAAGTGGCATAAGGAAATGAGGACCTCTGGTAAAAGTAACTACATGAATAATTATAAATGCCAGTAGTATTGTATTGTATTTTTTTGGTATGTAATTGTACTTTTTATTTCTTGAAGTTTCTAAAATGCAAATGCAAAAAAATGATAAATTTATGGTTTTGGACATACAATGTATAAAGATATAAGTTATATCAAATATAACAAAAAGGTTGGGAGACAAAGGGGTACAGGAAGAGTGTATGTGTATGCTATTGAAGTTAAGTTGGTATCGAATTAAACATGATTTTTATAGATACAGGATGTTCAAATTAAGTCCCATGGTAACCATAAAGAAAATAACTGAAAGATATATACAGAAGATATATACAGAAGGAAATGAGAAGGGACTCAAAATGTTCCATACAGAATATCAGATAAACATGACAGTAGGCATTAATGGAAGAATTGAGACACAAAAAGGTAGACTTACAAAGACCAAATAGGAAATGGCAGAAATAAGTCCTGCTTGATAGTACTTTTAATGTAAATGGGTTAAATTCCCCAGTTAAAAGGCAGAGATTGCAGATTAGATAAAAAAGCAGGATCCAAATATATGCTTTAAAGCAGACTCATGTTAAATTCAAAGACAAAAGTAGGTTGAAAGTGAAAGGCTTGGAAAAAAAATACAATGGAAATAGTAATCAAAAGAGAGCTGCAATAGCTATACTAATATCAGATAAAATAGACTTAAATTAAAAAACTGTTACAAGGAACAAAGAAGGCCACTAATACTGATAAAGGAGTCAATTCAACAAGAAGATATAACAACAGTTAATATACATACACAAGATAATAGGGCCACAAAAATAAATGAAGCAAATATTGACAAATTTGAAAGGAAAAATAATTTGACATTAATAGTAGGAAACTTCTAATACCACTTTCACTTTCAAAAATGGATAAGAAATTGAGACAGAAGATCAATAAGGAAATAGAATTCTTGAACAATACTATAAACCAACTAGACCTAACAGGCATATATAAAACACTTCACCCAATGCAGCAAAATACACATTCTTCTCTAGTGCTGGTGAATCATTCTCCAGGATACATCATATTTTAGGTAACAAAACAAGTCTTAATAAACAATATATGTATGTATTAAAATTAGACAATGTATCTTCTTCAACCACAAACGATTGACTAAAAATCAAAAACAGAGGGAAAACTGGAAAATTCAGAAATATGTGTAAATTAAACAATGCACTCTCAAACAACCAATGGGTAGAAGAAGAAATCACAAGAAGAATTATGAAATATCATGAGACAAATGAAAATAATAATACAATATACCAATATTTAAGTTTTAAGCTGTATGGACCCCAGAAAATCACATTCTTAAAGCTAATCCATTCCTGTGGGGGTAAACCTATTGAAAGTAGGACTTTTTGATGAGGTTACTTCAGTTAAGGTGTGGCACAATATGGATCTTAATCCTCTTACTGGAATCCTTTATTAACGGGATGAATACAGAGAGAGACAGAAAGCCATGGAAGTCAGAAACTGAAAGCAATGAAACCCAGAAGAGAAGGGAGAGACCAGGAGATGCCACTATGTGCCTTGCCGTGTGAGAGAAGAATCCAGGATCACTGACAGAAGCTGAAAGCAATGAAACCCAGGAGAGAAGTGACAGAGGAGTCCAGGATCGCCGGCAACCAGTCTTCAGGGATAAAACATCCCCTACTGATGCCTTGATTTGGACATTTTCATGGCCTTAGAACTGTAAGCTTCTAAACTAATAAATCCCCATTGTAAAAGCCAAGCTATTTCTGGTATGCTGCTTTTGGCAGCCTAGCAAACTAAAACACCAAGTGTTGTCAGGATGTGGGGAAACAGGAGCTCTTATTCTTGGGAAGGTTAAATGGGATAATCATTTTGAAGAGCAATTTAGCAAAATTTTAGTCTACCCGAATTATTTCATTTAATCCTTACAACTATTTTTGAGAAAGGGACTAAAGATGTACCCATTTCTTAGAAACACAGAAGAGTCAAAAATTTTCCCAAGGTTCCATCAGTGGTCAGATCTAACCCAGGCAAACTGATTCAAGCACCAGGACTTTAGCCTCATCACTACCACTTCACTCTACTGCCTCTCCCAAATCCCCAAGGGATTTATTTTAATTCTTTAAAATTCACTTTAGAAACAATCAAATCAAAAATAATCTCAAAATTCAAAGAGACCCAAGAATCATGAAATCCCCAAATCCCTTCTAAAATACACATTCTTTAGTTGAGTGGTTCTCAACCAGGGGTGATTTTGCCCACAGAAGCATTTTTGGTTGTCACAAATGGAGGAGGGTGCTACTTGCATCTAGTGTTATATATCCTACAATGCACATGTCAACCTCCCACAACAAAGAGTTATCTAAAATGTCAATAGTACTGCATGAGAAACGCTATTTTAGATGAACTAATTTTCACCATTAGCAGGGGCTTCACATCTACTGTAGGTACAATAGTATGTTATTACCTCTTAAGAGGGGAGTACCACAAGGAGAACACGATACTCTGGTGCATCCAACACAGCACAGAGAAGACTAGTACGCCGTCTCCCACCCTGTCCACCATAACTTAACACAGCCCAGGGGATACAAGGCACCTATGTCTCCCAAAGAGCTTATGAGCTAGAACTGGAGTTGATAAAAGTCTACCCCTAACTGGTTTTTAGAAGTTCCTTTCTCACTGTTGTTTTCCCAATGCTAAATATAGAGTGGATGTTCACAAAATGGATTGAATAAATAATATGCTTTAATTACTATCAATTAAAATAAATTCCATTAAAAAGTGCTACTACTCTTTGGGGGATGTGAAAGGTCATATCAAGGAGAGGAAGAGGGAAAGGCTTTCGCCAGGGCCTTTTAAGTTGGATATTAGAGACCAAGCGTGGTGGAAAAGAAAGTATAAACTAGGGGCTACAGTTCATCTGTAAGGTCTGTTCTCTAGCCTTCCATTGAACAATTCCTATTCTTCTTTAAATAGAAAACTTTTTTAAAGTGGTTAAATAAATGTTCAAATGAAAAGTGAGGTTCCAGAGAAGGCCAGGATTAACTAAGGTGTGGCAAGGGCATTTGCAAAGTAATTTCTTATGCAAAACATTTCAAAGTATTGCTCATAAAACTCCATTAAAAATCCCTTTTGGTAGACCAGCCACCAGCTTTCCCAACTGCAACCATGTGTAAATGTATAATCAAATTGCTTTTAAATGTCTCTGGGGACACAATATACTTTGACAACTCTTAGAAGAGAGCTCTGTATTTTAAGCTCCATGCTAATCCCTTCCCCTGCTTCTCCTGCAATTAAGAAAATTCTACCCCCTCACTTCCTGCTCTCCCAACCAAGAGGAAGGCAGAGGAAGCAATGAGAACAACTTAGAACCCTAGGCTTTCAGAATTGGAGGAGATCTTAGCAGTCAACTTTATATATTCACATCTGGATACCAACTCGCCCTGACTTAGGCTCTTACTAGCTCTGTGGTCCTGAGTCAGTTTCTTAACTTTTCTAAGATCCGGTTTCTTCATTGATAAAGTGGGGATAATTATAACCAGCTCAAAGTTTTGCTATGAGAATTGATGATATAATATGGTTAAAAATTTAGGAAGTTCCTGGCAAAGAAAGCTTAATAAATAGCAGTTATTCTTTTTACTGTCATACCCTTTGATTAAAAAGATATTAATCTTTGTTTTGTACACATTATAAACTGGTTTGAATATATTTTTGAACCAAAGACTCTAAATTATTTAATAAATAAAACAGAAGTCACTTGTTTCAACATTTTCCCAGTCATTGATTCTAATAAACAAAGGGTCTATAAGTTGGTTCCTAAAGGTGAATGGAAACACTGAGACCACGTTGACTGTCTGTATCAGAGTTGAGTATGTGTAGGATCCTCTCAGAGACTTAATCTAGGCCCAATTCCCTCCCTCACATGGCTGAAGGCAGCACCCTGGATGATCTGAGACCAAATCGTTAGTTGAGATCTACTGAAAAAAAGAAATGTCAACCACAGCAGAGAGATGAAATAGAAGTTGTCTTCCAAGACTTAAGTATGTGAATGGAATCAGGAAATGAGAAACCTCTTCACTACAGACTTTTTTTCACTAATTCATTAAGCACAAGTGTGGTAAATTGAATTATGTACCCCAGAAAAAAAACAAAACAAAACACATAAACCTGTTCTTAATCTTAATCCATTCCTGTGGGTGTGACCCCATTTTAAACAGGACCTTTTGAAGATGTTATTTTTAGTTAAGTTGTGGCCCAAGTGAATGAGGTTGGGCTTTAAACCTGTAACCAGAGGCTTTATGAAGAGAAAGCCACATAGAGGAGAAGAAGCTGGAAGTCAATAAACTCTGGAAGGGAAATGAGTGGATGTTCACATATGCATTGCCATGTGACAGAAAAGCCAAGGAGTCAAGCATCCCTGGCAGTCAGCACCAGAATGTTACAGACCTTGGGGAGAAAGCACCTCCTTGCTGACAGCTTGACTTTGGACTTTCCTGGCCTCAAAACCATGAGCCAATAAATTCCCATTGTTTAAGCCAACCCATTGTATGGTATTTGTTTTAATGGATGAGAAACTAAGGCAAAGCAAGTTAATGATCTTCAAAACTTATGACTAAGGGAATAAAACGCTCTACTGAGTCAGTAAACTTTTGAGTTAGAAATGACAATTTGCCTTTAGCAAGAAAATCAGCAAGTTCCAGGCACAGCTTTTCATAGATTTTCCTTCTGACCTTGGACAAGTCACTTGAGCTCTTTGTGTCTCTATTTTCTGATATGTAAAATGGTGGGGAGGGGGGTTGAGTACATCTGAGTTTTTGTAGAGTTTGTGGCTGTGGTAGATTAAACATGGCACAGATTCTTTGACACTCCTCCCATTAAGAGGTGCAGTGTCTGCCCCTTTCCCTTGAATCTGGTTTGCTCTGTGGCTGCTTTGACCAATAGATCAACTGGCCTAACTTTTAAGAAGTGGGAACTGTATGGACAGGGAAGCCCAGCCTTCAGTTATCCCGCCGAGGTGCCAGGCATGGGTGTGAACTGCCTTAGACCCTCCAGACCAGACTAGTATTCACATCAAGGGACTCCAGCCAAGCACAAATTCCTGACACACAGAATTGCAAGATCAAATAATAATAAATTGTTTAAGCCATTAAGTTTTGGAGTAGATGTTATGTAACAATGGACATCCAGCACAGGAGTAAACAGGTAATACACAGTCTGTGGTGATTGTGGGGGTGCACTGGCTGGACAGCATCACCCTCCTGGAGGTGATCCAGCCAAGTTTTGTGGCAGAGCTCTGGATGAAGAGACTTCTTGTTATATATTAATTCCTCTGATCCCCCGTTGAGGAGGTAGAGAAGAGAGGAAAACAGCATGAACTTCAAGCAAGAACTAAAGGTCTTTCTCTGTGGTTCTTACGGCCTTGGCAAGCTGCCAGTCACCTGGAGAATCAAGGAGGAAGACCTCAGCAGACATCCTCTCCAGAAGCCAGGAGCAGAAAGGGAACCTGAGCATATAGCCAAGAACAGAGACAGAATCTTGGGTTCCAGGAAGGAACAACTGGAAGGAAGGGGGCTGGAGGGCATCAGATCAGGCCTTTGAAGGCATCGTAATCCCACATGCAGTGTGCAGCTTTAACGTTGACTATGTTGCTGTCTGTTAAATATTCTTCTACATGTAAAAAGGAAACACGCAAGAGGGGACTATCAGCCGTCTAGAAAGGTGTTGATTTTTTTTTGTTTTTTTTGTTTAACTATTACAGACTAAGGGAAGAAGGATAATCTGCCAAAAATGTCATTTGACAACATCTCGGAAGGGACTTACTGGACAAAACAGTTTCCAAAGTGCACTTTATAACATGTACAAATTGATCAATCTGCCAGCAGATACTGTCTGACTGTCTCACTCACCCTTCCAGACTCAACTCAAGGGTCACATCCCCTGGAAAGTCTCCCTGACTCTGAAAAGCAGTGATAGGTTCTATGACTCTGTCCTGTTTACTTATAATGCCTTGTATGTATCTGTGACACAGCATTTCTCTAATGGTGTTGTAATTGATCACTTCTCTCCTGCCAAAGCTACTATTTTTGAGAGCACACTGTATAACAGGAAGTGTATTCTGTATTATATCTAATTCTTACACCATTTCTGCAAGGTAACTCTCAACATTGTTATTTTAAATATGAGGGAACTGAGGCTCAGAGAATTTAATCCACTTGGCCAAGATCACACAGTCAAAATATGGTAGAACTGGGACTTAAAACCACATCTATCAAAGTTCATACCCTGGTAACACTTGTAAGTAGGGCAGATCAGACAAAAGCAGCCCTTTTTAGGAAGATAAAGCTGAATAAGAGGTGCCATAGAGTTTTTTGAACTGAAGACATACACACAAAAGACATATGTAAAGATGAACCTGGCAGGAATAATAATTACTAGTCTACTGCAATAATCCAAAAATGAGATGGCAAAGGAAGGAAGAGGAATTTGAAATATATTGATGAAAATATAGATAGGATTTGGCAATCAGCTTGTTATGGGACATAAGTAAAAGATGACCTCAGAGAATTATGTTTAAATGATTAAAAGAATACATGTACCTTTGATGTACAAAATAGAAGAGGCTATTAGTTCGGGATGAAAATTTCCACTTTGGGCACATTGGGTATGAGATAATAGGAAGATGCTTAAGGACCAATGCTGAGCAGGAAAGTAGAGATAGGACCTTGGAGCTCAGGGTGGGATGAGATTTCAGGAGATGAGCAGAGGTGCCAGCAAAGCCACAAGGATGGACAAGCTCTCCAAAGGTGAGAAAGAGATTCTCAGGCTGGAAGGCTGAGGAGCTAACATTAAAGGACACTCAACTATGAGGAAGGAAGAAAAAGAAAATGATCAGTGTCTGGGAAGGCACTCACCCTAGTCACTAGGAATTAGAATTTGAAAAGGAAAATAATCATAGAATAATACTTGTGGGGAAGCGGGTGTGGCTCAGTTGATAGAGCTCCCGTTTACCATATGGGAGGC
>JAQZBX010027159.1:15105-28624 GCA_029593785.1 Cabassous unicinctus
TTTATTTATTTCTCATAAACCCTAAGGGAAAGGCATTAATATTAACACTAGTTTACAGATGAGAATACAAAATTCAGAAAATTTAAGTGACTTCCCTGAGAAATCACAACTGATAACTGGTCAATCTGGGATTGAATCCATGCATTCTAGGACCACAAACCACAATCTTACCCACTTGCCATACTGAGAGTTCTAAGAGGGTAGAGAAACTAACTAAAGTCATATCAAATAACCACAAGTCACATCTCAGAGCATCAAATAGTCAAACATGCATCGAGCATACCATATGCCTGTGACAGGAACACAGGAATGGATGAGGTAAAGGCCTACTCTCAAAGAACTTTTAGTTTTGGTGGAACAGACAAACAAAACAATTATTAAGATGAGTGATAACTGCTGTGTTTATTTTCAAAGTTTTGTGGGAGCACAGAGGAGGAAACAACTCATCGTCTTTGGGAATGGAGCCCAGCCAGTCTTTGTGGAAAACATGACATATCTTAGCTGAGTGTTGAAGAAAGGTGGCTGTTCGCCAGGAAAAGAAAAGGAAGTAGAGGCACAAGTAGCAACATGGAGTTATGAGGAAGCACATCCCATTCAGGGAATGATAATGGATTACTTAAGGGGTGGGAGTTGAGGTAGGAAAAAAGAGCCTGAGGACACATTGGGAAAAACACTGAAAAAACCTCTGGAGCTTTGCACTTTTTGTTTGCTGGAACCTTTTCTCCTCATGCCTCATACCCTTCCCTTCCCCTTCCCCTTTCCCTAATGACATCCACATGACCTGCAGATCTGAGCTTAGATATTACTTCTCCCACTTTGGAGACCATGCCCTCCACCAGCTCCTTTGACTTCTTATTCTATTTCAGTGGCCACCAATTTTATGTAACTGCCTATTTAGTATCTGTATTCTCCACCAGACTAAAAGCACTGGGAGTCAGGGCCTCTTCCAATTGTTAATCACAATATTTCCAGTGCCCAGAACAGCTCCTGGCAATTAGTAACTGCTCAATAAATATTTGATGAAAAGAATAGAAAAATAACAGTTCATATCCTCTGGTATGAAATTCAACTCAACAAATATTGCTATTGTGTACAAAGTATGAACCTACCTTCAAAGAGTATTATAAGAAGGGAAAACTTATAGAACACTTTCATTGCAGAAATTCATTTCAATCCTTGAGGGAAAACAAATGTAATTGTATGACACAAGTTCACAATGACAGACACTTTTCATTTGTTTATTACAAAATTAAGTTATACTTCAGAGAGATCATTAAGAAATGCAGTCACACTTATCTCCAGCACAGGATGAAATATGCAACCTTTGAGTCAGAACTGTATGTTTTACCAAAAAATCTGTTTTTTTAAAAAAATCTGTACTGAGAAACCATTGTAGGTATTTACAGGTACAACGCATAAAGTTACCAATCTGCCAAAAGGAAGGATGACAATTCAGTTGGGCATATCAAAGAGGAAATCTTGCAATGCTATAGAGAATGGTATCTTCAATAAAGAGAAATTGATTTTTAAATGAGAATTACATATGATGCAAAAATACAGGACAAAGAAGAGAATGTTCAGAGAAATGAAATAAGAATAGCTAGAAGTCTGAAATGTATGGCATATAAGACCTGTGGAAGGATCTGGGATATTTGGCCTAAAATAGAGATGGTTTGGGGATGACACACCTCCGTCTTGCTGTGGAGCCTCCATCAAGAGACCTCTGGGCCCTTCAGTCAGCCTAAGAGTTGACGTCTGTTGTTCTTAGCTGCCCAGCACCCCTCTTCCCAGTAGGAACCGCCATTCTCCCATGCCTTGTATTTCTGGTAAGGCTGCCAGCCATGCAACCATGACACGTCATCCCCACACCACAGCGATTGGTCAAGGGGTGAGTATTTGATGCAAGAAAAGTCAACCCATGTTCTTGTTCATGAGAAATAACATTTAGATTTCTCTTCTTATGGACTAATGAGGACAGATTAAGACTCATATTGCCTGTGACTTCTTTTCTTTCCTGGGAGAAGAACCCAGCCAGAGAATGAATCCAACAAGACATCAGAGCTGAGAAGCAAAGGGAAGGAATGATGACACAGGGACAGATATAGAAAGGAGCAGACACAGAGAGAGAGAAACACAGAGATAGAGAGAGACACTGACAGAGAGAAAGAGAAGGAAAGACAGAGGCAAAGCGGAGAGGGGAGACCAAGACAAAGAGAGAGACTAGATGACATTGTTCAAACCCTTGCATAGAGCCATGTTTGAAGCCAGACTTTCCAGATAACTGAGAGAATCAATTTATTTTCTGTCACAGGCTGCTGAAAAAGACCTCACTAATATACTATCTAATAAGCAAGTTGATAAAAATGCTGTATCAGGCAATTCATGAGGATATATTCAGGGAAAGCCCTCTTCAGCAGCTTATTTAAAACATAAATCCATTTGGGTAAACTAATCATATATTCACACAAGTATGCTTATTGTATATAAAATGACTGGAAAGATATTTACAGGGATTTACTATTGACTGTGGTTACCTCTAGGGTATGAAGCTATGGAATTGAGAGGGAGGATTAGGGACATTTTTATGCTTTACTTGTGAACTGATGGAATTATTATTTTTACAATGGTCAATATTATTGCTATAATTTACAAAATTGAGATGATTAGAAAAGAGATTGTTGCAATGGATTAAACAGAAAGTTGTGAACTGGCATGGGGCTTTGGGTATGGAGACAGAAGATGAAAGTGAATGTCTGAGGAAGAAAAAATCTGCAGACAGGAGATGGCAAGGACTTGTTTGGTGGAGAATCAAAGGCGTTTTGTGAAAAAGCAGAGAGAACACACTGGTCAGAGAGATTTCCAGGCTCCCCCCTCTGCCTCCCTCTGACCTCAGAGGGAAGTCCTAGCACTGAATTCAGAATGTTCTCAGCAAGCAGAGGAATGTGCTGTCCCAGGGGCACTTTCAGTGAAAACTATTATGGATTCACTTGCATTTGAGAAGTGCTAAATTCTAGCTGAGGCAAAAATGAAGTTTAAACCTTTTACTTCTTTAAATTAAAAATTCAAAAATATGGTCTAAAAATGCTAAACAACAACAGCTAAAAAAGGTGGGAGTGGGGGTGAAAAAACCTAAGAGTTCCCTTCTTCTGGAAAGTTGTGAGTAATTAGTAAAAGCGAAGGGCCCTTCCCCACCTCATTCCCTCACGATATGGTTTTTACTTCTGTCGATTTAATTTAAATTTTCACCAGTTGTTTTTTTCTTTCAAAGGAAAAGCAAAGACCCCAACACCAATCTGACTGACCATCCAATTCACTACTACTCCTATGAAAGCCCTATTAACGGTGTGGCACAAATTTATTTATACCCTACCCCATTACTGATGTAACCCAAATACATTTATCTATATATTTATTTTACCAAAGTGGGGATATACTGACCATTAAACTCTGACACTTGTTTTTTTTTTTTCACTCATTAAACCAACGATTTCTTTTTAGTACAATACATATAGCTGTGTCTCATGGTTTTTAATGGCTGCATTATATGCTGCTCTTCAAATTACTACTCTATTATTGACGATTGATTGGGTTTCATTCACCACAGTACTTTACTTTAAATTTTAAAAAATCAACTATACTGTAAAGCTTTTCATGCAGTGTTTGACCTCCCATAACCTTTACTATATGATGCATGTATTTTCATTATGCTTTGAAAATTATTTTTAATTAAGCAATAAACTTTCACTAACAGCATTCAATTCTCAAAGCAGTAGGAAGCACAGTGGATCAAGAATGGTAGTTGGGGAGATACATTTTATAATATTAAAGGAGACCTTCATTTTGCTTTGATCTGGGGTCTGCAATCTGAGGGGAATTAGGAATCAAAGAGAGCATTCTTGCTTGAGAAGCACTGTTCTTTATCGGTCATCCCAGTGGACTCACAGCAGTGCCAGGGAGGTGTGCAGGGCGTCTTGCCAGGGAATCACATAGCCAGCCATGACACGGCACCTATGAGGACATTCTCTGTATGCTTTGGCCAAGCCTAGTCCAGCCCAACTCTCAGACAGAAGGGCTACAGCAAAACCAGAAGCTAGCTGATAAATGAAATCATACTCCTGCAGGCTAAGACGCTGCCCTGCAATGTTCAGGGCGGATCTTCCAGCCTAGTGAGAGTGTCACTCTTGAGACAAGGACTGCTGGAGACAACTGGCAAGTTTCCCATGCTCTCAGAAGTAAAACAAAACCAAATAAAGTAATCTGACTCCATCGTACTTTTGGCATTGGTGATTTTTATTTCCATTATCAGAGAAGGAAATGGAATTATGAGCAGGATAGTTTAACACTGCACAAAAAGAGAATATGCTAAGCCCACTATTAATTTAATGTGTTACCAAATACCGAAATGAGAAATCATATAATTCCTGGTTAATTTTCATCTCCCCCCACTAGAATGTAAATTCCATGAGGGCAGGGGCATTGTTGTTGCTCATGGCCCTGAACTTCCTCCCACTGTGGGAGAGAGAGACATTTCACAAGACATTACACAACTGATTTCAATCACAATTGCACTGAGTTCTACAAAGAAGAATAGTTTGATGGGTTAGAGAGGGCTTCTTTCAGTAAGGTCTGAAGAGAGGGGTCAAAGGAGCCTGCCAGGTAGAGCGAGGAGCCAAGGCCCCAGAGAAGCTGTATACAAGGCATTGGAAAAAGGGAAAGAAGGTCAAGGCAGATAGAGCTCAGAGAGGGAGGTTGGGAAGAGGGCATGAGGTGAGGCTGGGACGTGGGCAGGAAACAGATGACACAAAATCCCATTGGCCAAGGAGTTTGCTCTTGCTTCTCAGTGCAATTGGCAGCCATGACAGGGTTTTAGGCAAAGGAGCAGTGGGGCCACAGTTGTGTTTTGAAAAGATGACTATGAGATCTGATGTGTGGATAGTGAATTGGAGGAAGATAAAATAGATTTGGGGAGAACAATTAGGAAGCTGTTACAGTGATTTATGCAAGAGATTAGTTTGGATTAGGATAATAGAGACTGAGAGAAATGGATACACTAAGATTAGGAAGGAAATCCATAGGATTCTACCTATAGAATAGAAATCTATAGGATAGAGGATAAGGAAAGGCCAGCATGGAGAACAGCTATCTAGTTTCTGGCCGATGCATCCACTAGAGCATTCACTGGGAAGGAGTTCAAGTTTGGAGAGAAAGATCATGAGTTTTATAAACAGTTACAGGAAACTGAAATGCCAAACTGGGCCAATGCCATGCTTTACCTGGATTATCTAATTTCATCCTGACAGCAATTCTATAAAATAGGATTTTTAGGGATGAAATAACTGAGGCTTAGAAAGGTTAAGGAACTTATTGCCATTCTCACAGCTAAAAAGCGACAAAGCTGGTATTTGAACCCAAATTTCTTCTATTCTAAATCAGACAGTTCTTAATGACCAAGCCATATGCTTCACGACAACTCACTCCTACTCAGAGCAAGTTTCATGATATTAAAAAAACATGAGCATAAATCTGAAACTCGGAAGCCAATCCTGACTAGAAATCCTTCAGAACTTTCCTTAGGGCTGCCCAGAGTAAAGCCTCCACACCACAAAGATGGCTTTCTACCTTCTCCCATTCTTCACTCCCTACCTGGCTCACTTTCTTTGCCTTCCTTTGGCCTAAAGTTTAAGATTACCTCCGTCTGCCCTGATCATCCCAGCCTTGCCTTTGCCAAAGTCTTACAATATGTCCAGTCTCACCACCCAATCTGAGAATGATCACATGCAGACGACCCTGGACTTAACACTTCTTTACATTTTATTTTCTGTAATGTGAACTTCATAGAGCACACACTGACAGTCTTAAAAAACCTTTCATGCACTGAATTCAGATTGTTGCAAATGAGCTAATAAATACAAATTTCAAACTATGACACAGGGGACCAGCTGCCAGCCAACAGTTCAGTGCTGCCAGTATCACTTTCTCCAGGTATATAGTGTAGTCTCATTATACATGAATTTAATTTAAGCACATTCAACTATATATGTACTTGGCAGAGCAAAAGAGAGAGGTGGGGAGGTTGGGGGAGTGTAATTTCAAAACAGCAGGCCATTAAGCCTGCTATTCCAATCAATGGGCACATGCCCCATGAATGAATTAGGAGATGAATCTGCTATTCCCTCAGCTGGTTTTGGGCTCTACGACCTCCCTCAGTGTGAACATTTATCTCAGCAGACTCTGATTTTAGTGTTTCAAGGAACATATTTCAGATATACCACAATCCCTAATTTCAGTCAACTACTTTTTCTAGTTCTCAACTAAAGAAACAGTGACCTGTCCCAACTGGAATCTCTTGGACTGCTCAAGAGACAATAAAAGATTTCCCCAGGCAATTCTAACATGGGATTTGCACCCAACACTTAATTTTGGGAATGAACCCCTAAGATATGACTACATAGATGGCAGCAATTGTGGGTGTGATCATTGGACCTTTAAATTGTATTCTGCCTTTATTATTGAATACAAATGAACAGGAATTGGAAAATGAGAAGTGTTGATACAAGTGATAAACACATAGCTCGACCTAGTACAAATGGGATAAAGGTGGAATTCATTAGGCCTCCTGAAGTCAAATGTGAAGAAAAATAACAAAATTATGCTGTAGGAATGGAATGCGATACCTGGATCCAAAAGATTTCAGAGTCATCTTTAGCTTTCTGGGAAATAATCTCCCTTACCTACCTTACCCACAATCACATGTACATAATGATCCCCACACGCCACCTTATGATTATAGATGGGTAAAGGTCATGTTCAAATGTAAGGCACTGTCATCCTGCCCTGCTACTGCTCACCAGGCAGGTATATTCTTTCTTGCCATTGAGCGCCCTCAGAATTGTGTCCGTACCATCTGTGTGAGATTTAGAGCTCTGTGGTACACTTGACTGCTGGTACCTGTCTCTGTCTAGACTGCAAGCTGCCTGAAGGTGGGTTCTAGGTCCTATTTGTCTCCATGGCTGCAGTGCCTAATAAAGGACCTGACTAAAAGGGACCCTCTGCAAGGCCAGAGAGTGCGTGAACACCTGAATATCCAAATGTGCCTCTCTGGGATTCACTTCTTTTCATTAGGGAAGAAAGGAAGACACTGCACAGTGTCAATCTGGTCATTGTTCCCAGCATGGAGCTCTATAGACCGGTTGCTCTGTGCTTACCTATCCAGGGAAATGCAGCACAAGTGAAAAATCGATGCTGTTGTGAGCAGGACGTCTAAAGATGTCCGGACGAGGCAAAACATCTCCCCATAAATCCAGATGTCTTGAACCAGCTCAATGGCACCAAAGGGCATTACTAGCACTGAAACCAGCAGATCCGCAAAGGCAAGAGATACAATGAAATAATTCGTTTTTATTTTCCTGTGAGTGAAAAAGTATAAAGGGGGAAGGCAGGTGGAGGGTGGAAAGGAGGAAGAGAGGAAAGAGGAGAAAAGGGAAGCAAAGGAAAAGGAAAGAAGGGAGAGGGGAAAATGAAAGAAAAGTCAAATGTCCAGTGCATTCTTTGAAAGTCAAGTTCCCCTTTGGTAATATTCTGATAAGGCCCTGTGTGGTCCGGCCTCTGTTGACTTCTCTAGATCCATCTTACACCGAAAGCCCCTCCTCCTCTCCCCTCTGATCACACTGGTCTTATTTAAGTGGCCCCTCTACATGGAGCTCCAGCCAATGGGCCTTTGCACAGGTGCTCACTCTTCCTACGATTTACCTAGTTAAGCCACAAACGGTGACCAAATTCTGCCACTGTTCACTTACATTGCCTACTACGTAGTCACTGGCTATCGTGCCCTTACATTTGTGAGTCTTGTCAGACTTGCTCTTTTACACTTATTTGTATCATCATTTGATCAGTGCATGTCTTGCCTTTCTAAGGAAGGAAGTGGATGAAGTCAGGAGCTAAAACTTTCATCCCATTTTTGGACTGGTGGTTCTCAATCTTGGCTGTACGCTAGAATCGCCTGGTGCTCTTTTATAACTACTGGCTCTCAGGGCTCACCCAGATCGATTAGTTCAGAAACCCTGGGAGAATAACATCTCATGGAGTTGCCAGGTAACTTCAGATATCCAGTTAATCTGAATTTTAGATAAATGACAAAAAAATTTTATAGTATAAATGTCTCCCAAATATTGCATGGGTCTTAAGTATACCACACGTCAGTAATTCATTTTTATTTTTATTTTTTTTATTAGAGCACTTGCGAGTTTTCAAATATGGAAATACCCCTCTCCCTGCTCCATACACACAGTTTTCCCTATTATTAACACTTTGCATTAGCATGAGTTGCATTATTACAATTGATGAAACAATATTATATATTTATAATATTATTATAAATATACTATTAACTATACTTCATAGTTTACATTAACATTCACTGTTGGTGTTGTACAGTCCTATGTTGTTGTTGTTAAAATTCTTATTCTACCACTATATAGACAACCTAAAATTTCCCCTTTTAACCACATTCAAATATATAATTTATCGGTATTAATTCATTCACAATATTGTGCTACCATCACCACCATCCATTACCAAAACTTTTCTATCACCTCAAACAGAAACTCTGTAGCAACTAAGCATAAATTCCCCATTCCCTAACCCCAAATCAGCCCATGGTAACTTTCTGACTTTGCATTTGCTTATTTCTAATTACTTAGTGAGATTATACTATGTTTGCCCTTTTGTGTCTGGCTTCGTTCACTCAACATGATGTCTTCAAAGTTCATCCATGTTGTCACATCTATCGGAACTTCATTCTTTTTTATCATTGAATAATATTCTATTGTGTGTATATAACACATTTTGTTTATTCATTCATCAGTGGATGGAAACTTAAATTGTTTCCATCTTTTGGCAATTGTGATAATGCCACTATAAACATGGCTGTGCAAAATTCTGTTCAGGTCCCTGCTTTCAATTTTTGGGGGGTATATACCTAGAAGTGGGATTGCTGGGTGTGGAAGTTTGAAATTATTTTTGACTTCCAAAAAGAGAAAGACTATGTCTGTGGGCTGGTCCACTCCTGTGGGTGTGAGACCTTTTCTCAACTGGACTATCTCAGTGTGGTGTGTCTCATGTTGAGTCTCCACTCTCTTGCTGGGTCTGATAAAAAAACGGAGACACACCAGAAAAGAGAGATCTGCCATAATTGATGCTGCCATGTGACAGAAAGGAGAGGCTCAAGGAGCTGAGGCCCCAGGGAGAGATGAGCCATATGCCTGATAGCTTACAACTGATATCTGGAAGAAAGCAGAGCAGCCGAGACTGAGAGGAGGAACAGTAAGAAACAAGCCCTATGCCTGGTTGCCCCCATTTGAGCTCCGGGAGATGGTACAACCCAGAGGGGAAGGTAGAGACCAAGCAGAGTTATGCCCACCATCTTGCTTCAACATGTGGCAGCTGACTTGGCTGAGAATAATGGTGTCTTGAGCTGGACTTTTCTCAGCCTTGGAACTGTAAACATTTACCCCCAAATGAATACCCTCTATAAAAGCCAACACAATTCTGGTACATTGCATCACCACCCCTTTGACAAACTAAAACACTGGGTCATATGGTAATTCTAGACTTACCTTTATGAGAAACTGCTAAACTGTTTTCCACAACAGATATACCATCATCTGCAAGCCCTAATAATTTATTTTATTAGTATTTTATAAAAGCTCTTCAGGTGATTTTAATAGCAGCCAGGGTTGGGACTGGTAAAATGGAAAGAGCAGAAAATCTGAATTTAAATCCTGGATCAGTCACCCCTTCTATGAACCATTAATAATGTGGGGGAGCTTAGATTAGATATGCTCCTAACAATTGTATATACACTAATCACAAGTATTTTCTTTAAAAAGGAGGGACATGGAAAAAAGGTGGGATGGAAATATTCTTGAGTTCTAACAAAGCTTAGGTTAGAGTTGTAAGATCCCTTTTTCCTTATTCTGTTTTCCAAGAATTGTTGCCATGCACTTATGTTTTCTTCTTTCATAATTATAAAGTGTAATGGAAATGCCCAGACCCCAGCTCTCCAGGGAGAGCCTAGCACTCCACTCAGGTATCTCCATGCTGCTCACCTGAGCTGCCTGTCCCGGCACACGGCCACCATCACCAGCAGGTTCCCCAAGATGGCCATCAGGATAACTGCTGAGAGAAATGTGAGCAGCACGACCTTCTCCACTGACCCGAAACCCTCCTTGGAACTGGAAATCAGACAAAAAGAAACAAAGATTTTAAAGAAATTCTGAGACAGGAGAGAGAAAATTCATCTCTTCCTGGTTCACCTTTATAAGGGTAATGGGTTCACCTTTATGAGGGTAATGTCACCATCTGCATTCACCAGAGTACACACCTGTCACATTATATATTATCCTTGTGAACTCCTACAGCCATGTGGTTTGTTTTACAATCTGAATTTTTCAGATGAGGAAGATGAGGCTCCAAGAGGTGAATTAACTAGCATGAGGTTGCACAGTAAGTAAATAGGTCACTCCCATCAGAGAACTTGTGGCTTTCCTTCTGAGTACTTACCTCAGCTTGTATTCAAAACATATTTGGGGTGGGACTTCCAGGGAAGATGGCAGAGTAGGAAACTCCAGGACTTAGTCCTTCCACCAAAACAACTATTAAACAGGCAGGAAATGTCTGAAACAACTATTTTGAAATTCTGAAGGCAAGACACTGTACAGCATCCAGGAAAGAGTTAGTGCAAGAGGCTGATAAACTACAATAAAGGCCAGTAAATTACTCTTTCTGCATGACAGCTACTGGTGTCCAACTCCCACTCTGTGGCAGGCCACCTTGAAGTCCATTCCCTAGCTAGCTCACTGGTGACAGAAAGAAGCATAATAATCCTTTTCCCCCAAGAACAGGGGTGGGCACTGCTGATCACTGACTACAGATTTTGATTATTGAATCCAAACTGCTGGGGGCCTGGCTCTGAGGGTAGCCATCGTTTCAACCCACCTCGGACAAAGGCTAAACATGGATAAACATGAAGCAACAGAAACCCCATCACAGACTGATTACACTATTAAATGCAAATGACAAGGAGAGAGTTCTGAAAGTGGCAAGAGAAAAGGAAACATGTTATGTACAAAGGAGTCCCAATTAGATTGAGTGCCAATTTCTCATCAGAAACCATGGAGGCAAGAAGGCAGTGGTTGAAATGTTTAAAGTGCTGAAGGAACATAACTCTGAGCCAAGAATTTTATATCCAGCAAGACTCTCTTGCAAAAATGAGGGACTGAATAAGACATTCTTAGATAAACAAAAACTATCACATCACCACTAGACCTTCCCTACAAGCAATGCTAAAGGGAGTTCTTCAGACTGTAGGAAAAGAACAATAGACAGTGGTTCAAAGCAGCATAAAGAAATAAAGACCTATGATAAAGGCAACCATTTGGGTAATTATAAATGCCAGTATTGCTGTAGTGTATTGTTTGGTATATAACTCCACTTCTAACTTCTTACAGGTGCTAAAAAGCAAATGCATAAAAAGTAATTATAAATCTAGGTTGTTGAACATATAATGTGCAAAGACATAAGTGGTAATGTAAAAATAATGGTGTGAGGACAGGAGTATAGGAAATGTATATGTGCATGCTATTGAAGTCAAGTTGATATCAAATCAAATGATTGTTATATATTAAGGATGCTAAATGATAACCTCATGATAACTGCAAAGAAAATAGATGAAAAAATATACAGACAGAACTAGAAGGCACCCAATATAGTATAACACAAGATAGCAAATAAATATAAAAGTAGGCTATAATGGAAGTAAGGGACAAAACTGTTATAAGACTTACAAAGGTTAAGTTTTAAAAATGGCAGAAGAAAGACCTATATGATCCATAGTGACTTTAAATGTAAATGGATTAAACTCTCCAGTCAAAAGGCAGAGATTGGCAGAATGGGATAAATAAAGCATGACCTACCTATATGCTGTCTGGAAGAAACTCACCTTAAAGTCAAAGATATAAATAGGTTGTTGGTGAAAGGATGGAAAAACATATATACCATGCAAGTAGGAACCAAAAGAGAGCTGGGGCAGCTACACTAATATCAGATGAAATAGACTTTCAGCCAAAAAAAGTTATGAGGGACAAAGATGGTCATTACATTCTGAGAAAGGAGACAATTCAACAGGAAGAAGTGATAATTATAAATACATAAGCACCTAACAGCAGACACTCAAGATATATAAAGCAAATACTAATAGATTTGAAGGAAGAAATTGATGGTTCCAGATTAATAGTAGGACACTTTAACACAGCACTCTCAATAATGGATAGAACATTGTGGCAGTTTGATATTATTTATGAATTCCAAAAAGCGATATCTGATTATCTTGGTAAACTGGGGTGTTCCTCTGGTTGTGATACCCTTTGATTGTATTAGATTCAACTGAGATGCCTTTGATTAAATTATGTTAAGATTAGGGCTTTGATTCAACCACGTTATTAGGGCATGCAGGGTTGTGTCCCTGCCCACCTTGGTAGGCTATATAAACAGACACTCAATCAAGAACACACAGAAGTAGATACACAGAAACGATGCACAGAGGAAGACAGACAGCTCCATAAACAAAGAAGAGGATCCTGCAGCCCCAGGAAGAGAGATAAGCCATTCACCTGATAGTTTACAGCTGACCTTGTGAAGTGAACAGAGCAGCTGAGTCCAGAAAGAAATGAGTCCTGGGAAGAGAGATGAGCCTTATGCCAGCCATAGCTGAGATGAGAAGAAGCTGAACCCATGGAGCCTTAAGGGAAAAGAGGAAGGCTGAACCCTCACAGACATCACCCACCATCTTTCTTCAGCATGTGGCAACAGAGTTTGGTAAGGAAGTAACCTTGAGTTGGACTCTTTAGGGTCTTGTAACTGAAAGCCTTTAACCTAAATAAATATCCTTTATAAAAGCCAACAGATTTCTGGTACTTTGCATCAGCACCCTTTTTGACTGACTAATACAAACATCTAGTCAGAAGATAAATAAAGAAGTACATGACTTGAATGATACACTAAACCAACTAGACCTAACACATATATAGAATATTGCACCCAACAAAAAGAGAATACACATTCTTCTAAAGTGCATAGACTATATGCTGGGTCACAAAACAAGTCTCAATAAATTAAAAAAATATTAAAAGAGTACAATGTATATTCTCCAGCCACAAAAGAACGAAGCTAGAAATCAATCCCAGCGGGAGAAATGGAAAATTCACAAATATGTGGAATTTAAACAAATACTCTTAAACAACCAATGGGTTAAAGAGAAGATCAGAAGCAAAATAGGAAATATCTTGAGGCAAATGAAAATGAACATACAACATACCAAATCTTGTGGGATGCTGGGAAGGCACTGCTGAACAGGCAATTTATATCTCTAAATCCTTACATTGAAAAGAAAGACTTCAAATAAGAGACTAACCTCAAAACTGGAAAAACCAACAGAAGGAAGGAAATAAAGATTAGAGAAGAG
>JAQZBX010027160.1:0-28529 GCA_029593785.1 Cabassous unicinctus
GCTGGCTCTTTGCAGCCTGTTCTATCTCTTTCTGGCTTGTGTTCCTGTCCCCCAGGGGATGGAGAACAAGTGTGTGCATTACCCATTTAAACAATCTCATGGCAAGATCCTCTTACTACCTGATTGCAGAAAGGAGGCATATTTGTGGAGTGCACAGCATCTGTGAATTCTTCTTGAGTATAGTGTGCTCCTGATGATAATAGAAGTATCAACATTTTTAGCTGACTTGTTTTTCAGTATTTTCTATACTACAATTACTAGAAAGACATAACTCTATCTTCTTCAATAAGGTAAGTGTGCATGCTTACTATGTCTTTAAAATTTTTTTTATTATTAATACATTAAAAAAAATTTTTTAAGTTTCTTTAGATTACATAAATGTTATATAAAAAATGTAGAGTATTCCCATATGTCACACACCCTACTTTTCACACACATTACCACGTTAAAACATCATTCATTAGTGTGGTACAGATGTTACAATTGATGAAAACAAGAAGATCATCAACTCACGCCCCGTACATAATTAAATCAAGATGGATCAAAGACCTAAATATAAGCGCCAAGACTAAAAATCTCCTGGAAGGTAATGTAGGGAAGCATCTACAAGATCTTGTAATAAGAAATTGTTTCATGAACTCTACACCTAAAACATAAGCAACAAAAGAAAACATAAATACACGGGACTTCCTCAAAATTAAAAACTTTTGCACTTCAAAGAAATTTGGCAAGAAAGTGAAAATGCAGTTTACTCAAAAGGAGAAAATATTTGGTAATCACATATCTGCTGGGGCCTAATATACAGCATAAATAAAGAAATCCTATATCTCAAAAATAAGACAACCAATTTTAAAAAGGGGTAATTTCTTTAAAAATTATTATTCTACTATAGACTTATTATTATTCTAGGAATGGAAGAACTCTTATCATTGATGTAAAGGCAATGATCACCACAGGTTCTGAGGCATGGGAGAGGGAGGAATAGATGTCATATGGGGGGATTTTCAGGTTATTGGATTTGTCTTATATGACATTGCAGTGACAGATACAAGCCATTGTATATTTTGTCATAACTTACAAATTGTGTGGGACAAAGTGAAAACTATAATGTAAACCGTAGTCCATGGTTAATAGCAATGCTTCAATATGTGTTCATCAATTGTAGCAAATATACCATACTAATGAAGGATGTTGTTAATGTGGCAATGTATGGGAGAGGAAGGGAGTGGGACATATGGGAATCCCTTATCATTTTTCAATAACATTTATGAAATCTAAACCTTCTTTAAAATTAAAAAAATATTAAAAATGGCTAAGTGATTTGAGTAAACCCTTCTCCAAAGAAGAAATTCAAATGGCTAAAAAACACATGAAAAGTGCTCAACATCAGTAGCTACTAGGTAAATGCAAGTCAAAACCACAATTAGATACCATCTTACACACATTAAACTGGCAGGTGTTAAAACAACAGAGGACGACAAGTGTTGAAGAGGATGTGGAGGAATGAGAGCCCTCATCCACTGCTGCAGGGAATATAGAATCATGCAGCCATTGTGGAGGAGAGTTTAGCATTCCTCAAAATTCTTAAAGAGCTTTTTTATGGAAAGAGTTTTCTGTGTAAAGAAAATAAGCCATACATGTAAAATATTTGGTACAGGAACTGATTGCTAAAACACAGTCTTGCACGATAGGAATCTGGGAATTGATATATCAAATTGTTGGGAGTGAGAATACAAATGACACTATTTCCAATGGATTAACATACATGATTGTGTATGTATGGGTTGAAAAAAAAATGATTCAGATTTTGACAAACTGATTGGTTTATGTGATAAATGATTTTGCTGGGAATCATAATTTAAGGATTGTGGGGTGAGGTGGGGCTTTTACTTGCACTGCAGAGACTTCTAAAAAGAAATGACGAGCTTAGGATTTTTAATTCTCATATTATGGTGCAATCAAAACACAGAAATTTTGTAAAACTGCATGAATGAAGTAACTTTCCATGAAAATTGCAGTTCTGAATTGTGTATGACATAGATTCTGAACCTGTGCATTAATAAATTACAAAATGATAATGAAATCACAGCTTTCCCAAAGAATGTGCAGTGAATGCAAATACATAACCAATTATTTGCAAAAATGTCCATTATTTGAGAGAAATCACTAATTCTAAAATGACACTCTGGTTTGCTGTTTGTAGGGATGGCCCAGGAATCAGGTGATGAATGAAGCATTCACCTTACTCGACCTCACAAAGAACACAGTAGGCATAGAAAAAACCTGAAATTATATCCTAATATCTGGATTAAATACTTAAAAAAGACTTAGTTGGAAATTGGGATAACACACACATTGTTTTTTTGATCTGTAAATGCAGACTATAATTAAAGGAAATGCCAAGATAAATTTTTTGAAAATGTCCTCAACTATGAATTTCATTTTTAAAGGGCAACCTTATGTCACTGAAAGAATCACAGAAATCATTGAGACCATCAATGTTTGAAGAATCAGGGATTGTGCTGTCAATTATAACCTCACTTAACTTATGATAGGAAATGTGTATGGGAAAGGAGCATATCAGAGATGGAACATGGATTATTACAAACCAAATTAGACTATGTCTTCAGTTCAGGACTTAACTTCTTTCTGGAGCCAATGAATAAAAACTCTGGTAGCTGGTATACGGCCTTTGATATGAGAGAATATTTTTCACCAAAACCATATGACAAAAGCAGTTGCTGTCATTTTGCAGTGACTGCAGTATGTCTTCATCCTTCCAGAATCTTCTATAATTTTATATATACAGAATTACCTGTATTAAATATTTTACTGCTGAAAATCCAGGCAGCAGTTTCTGCCTTCAATATTGATTCTTGGGAGTACAAAAAGAGAGATCACCTGATATAAAAGGATACAGAAGAAACAAGTGTCCTTGAAATAGAAAGAAACTGGGGGCACTTCTGGGAAGATGATGGACTAGTAAGTCATGGGAATCTCTTCTTTTCCAGAAAAATAGCTAGAGGACAGGCTGAAACAGCCCCATAAAAATTCTCCTAGGCTTTAGGACAGCAGGCGAAGGCTGGATACCTACCTGAGGAGAGAGGGACAAAGGAGGAAAATCATGACAAAAGAATGTCAAAGATAAAGAGAAATTCAAATGCAAAAAAAACACATGAAGAAATGCACCACCTAACTAATGATTAGGGAAATGCAAATCAAAACTACAATGACATATCATTTCACATCTATCAGAATGGCCACTATTAAAAAGACAGGGAACTACAAGTGCTGGAGAGGATGTGGAGAGATAGGAACACTTTTTCACTGTTGGTGGGAATGAAGAACGGTACAGCCACTGTGGAGGACTGTTTGGCAGTTCCTAAAGAAGTTGAATATAGACTTGGCAGGTGACCCTGCAATACCACTACTGGGTATATACCCAGAAGAACTGAGAGCAGTGACACAAACAGACATCTGCACACCGATATTCATAGCAATATTACTCATGATTGCCAAAAGTTGGAAACAGCCCAGGGGTCCATCAAGAGAGGAATGGATAAACAAACTATGTTCTATTTACATGATGCAATATTATGCATCTGTAAGAAGAAATAAAGTCATGAAACATATGACAACATGGATGAACTTGGAGGACATTATGTTGAGTGAAGCAAGCCAGACACAAAAGGACAAATACTACATGAATGCAATACTATGAAACAAATATATTGTGTAACATATGGTTTGATGAAAAAATTTTTATATGTATCCAGTACATTTAATTGAGAAATATATGTATTTATTCATCTGTGTTTACATTTTAGTTTTAATTGTTTATATTTTCAATTAGTAAATGTACAAAATAAAGTAAAAAAAAATTAAAGAAATAGAATTCTGAAAATTAGACAAATGGATTACTTTTCTATACACTTATAAAGTATATATATTTACAGCTCCCAGTGTTTGACCTCTGTTAATCATGAGCACTTTTCTAAACTTGAGACAAAGAATAGTTTTACAGAGAGAAAATTTCTCAGTTTATTTAAATTTTTAAAAAGATACTTAGATTATACAAGCATTTCACAAAAATATATAGGGAATTCACATATGCCCCGATCCCCACATCTCCCACATTTTCCCACATTAACAACTGATTTCATTAGTGTGTTACATTCATTGCAATTGATGAACACATTTTGGAGCATTGCCACTAAGCATGGATTTAAGTTTATTTTGTAGTTTACAGTTTCTCCCACCCAATTCTGCAGGTTAAGGCAACATTTATAATGGCCTGTATCTGTCACTGCAATGTCATTCAGGACAACTCCCAAGTCCACAAAATATTCCCGTATAGAATCTCAACTTTCTTAAGACCTGCTTTATGTCCTTGTTTCTAAGACTGCAGATTAAGCTGCTCATCATGGGAGTGACCACCATGCATATCACTGAAACTATTGTGCTTGCCCTTGAGTTTTGTGTAGCAGCAGAGCTAAGATACACTCTAACCTGTACCATAAAACAGGGTCACTACTGATAGATGAGACCCACAAGTAGAAATGGCTTTATACTTGCCCCCAGCAGTTGAAATTCTCAAAATGGAGGATATAATCTTGGAGTAAGAGAAAAAGATCCCAGTGAGTGGAATAACACCCAGAAGTCCAGATGTGACATACATCACCAGGACATTGACAAAGATTTCAGAGCAAGCAGTTTGGAGTACATGGTTAAGTTCACAGAAAAAATGGGGCATTTCTAACTCTGTACAAAATGACAATCGCAAAACCATTAAGTCATGTAAAAAAGAGAAGAAAACACTTAATATCCAGGATGCCAATAGTAGGAAGCTGCAGACCTGGGGGTTTGTGAGGACCCTGTGGTGCAGGGGGTGGCAGATGGCCACAAAGCGGTCATGGGCCATCACAGTCAAGAGGGAGTTTTCTAATTGCCCAAAAAGCATGAAAAAAAAACATCTCTCTGAGGCAGTTTACATCAGTTATGATTTTGCTCTCTGTCTGGATGTTCAGCAGGATCTTTGGTACAGCGGTGGAGATGAAACAGATATCAGAAAATGGCAGGATGGAAAGGAAGAAGTACACAGGTGTGTAGAGGTGGGAGTCTGAGATGATGGCCAAGATGATGAACAGGTTCCCCATAAGGGTGACCAGGTACATGGATAGGAACACCCCAAAGAGGAGGGGCTGCAGATTTGTATATTCTGAGACACCCAGGAGGCCAAATTGTAAAACATGTGTTTGGATTTCCATGTAGCTGATGAAACTGTTAGAAAAGAGGCCAGACCAATGAAAATTTAGCCCCAAGCAATGGCCAAGAAATTATCATAAATGCTGAGGTTTGTAAACACACTAAATTAATTATTTATATATAGAAAGGTCTAGTTACCTTTTACGGAAAATGTCAGGGAAAACAAATCTCCTGCTTCTCCTTGATACTTTTGCTGACTAGCCATTCATGTCCATAATTGCAAAAAATTTCTCACATCATTATTTTCCACTACAAATTCTCACAGAATGTATTTTATTCAACAAGTATATTTAAAAATTATTTTGTACACTCTGATGAAAAATTTGAAGTAATGTATATTGGTGAAATTAGCACAGTATTCAGAATGTACTTAAAATTACCAAATCATAAACTTGACAATAAATAATATGGGAAATCTTGAGATGCATATAGGGTACTACAATTAATTTTTTAGATTTATTAATTTTAGGTATTATTTTTTAACAATGCTATTGTTAAGATTTCATTTCTTCCCAATCTGATTTATACATTCAACCAATCCTGGTCTCTAAAATGACAGCAGGTCATTTTGAGGATATTGACAAACTAATTCTAAAGTTAATATGGAAAAGCAAAAACCTAGAAAGCCAAAAATACTGAAGAAGATCAAAACTGTAGGGTCCCTATTACCTGATACTACCCAGATAGCCTAAACAATACTGAAGAAGAGCAAAGTTGTAGGACCATACAAATTGATTTCAATACTATTATAAAAGCACAATAATCAAATAGAGTTGTATTCTTGAAATAGAAGCATAAACTAATGTTAGAGAAGCAAGAAATAAACCAAAACAAATGTGATCAAATGATCCTTTACAAAGAAGTAAAGTCACTTCAATGGAGAAAGTTTAGTCTTTTCAACAAATTGTTCTGGAGCAATGGGATGCACACATGCCAAACAAAAATGGAATTTATTTTACTCAATCAATATTTTGGGCAGTCTTTTTGAATCCTGTGATGAAAAATTTAAAATAATGGATATTGGTGATGGTAGCACAAAATTTGAATATAATCAATAATTCTAAATTTTATGCAAAAATTAACTCAATATGAATCATATATTTACAAGTAAAATGCAAAGTGTAAAACTTCTGGAATAAAACATACAAGAAAATCTAGGGGACAGTGGTTTGGCAATGAATGTTTAGATATAGCACGGAAAGCATTATTCAAGATAGAAGAAAATTTATAACCTGGGCTTTATTAAAATATAAAACAGCTGCTCTGTGAAATACTTGATAAGGGAATGAAAAGAAAATCAACAGGCTCAGAGAAAATATTTGAAAATAAATATCTGATAAATTATTTGTATTCAAACTATGAAGATATCTTAAAACTCAATGATAAGAAAGCAAACAAGGGAATCGGATGTCGCTCAAGTGGTTGGGCATCTGTCTACCCTATGGAAGGACCCGGTTTCAATTCCTGGGACCTCCTGGTAAAATAAAAAATAAAAAAAAGAAAAGAACCAATTTAAAAATGGACAAAAGATCTGAACAGAATCCAAACCAACAAGATATACTGTTGGTAAATAAGCATAAACAAAAACATGCTCAACATCTTTTGTCATTAGGGAACTGCAAAATTAAAGCTGCAGTGATACATCACCACATGCTTATTAGAGTAGCTGAAAACCTAAACACTGATAATAACAATTGCTGGTGAGGATGTGGAGCAACATGACTCTCATACATTGTTGGGGAGTACACAAATTGGTAAAGATAGAAGATGGTTCAGCAGTTTCTATAAAACTAAACATAGTGTCACCATACAATCCAGCAATTGTGCTCTATATATGTGGCTTTCATGAAAACTTAAGTCCACACAAACACTCATGGGTGAATTTGAATATTCTATCAGATATACTGATAATCTCCAAAATCTCCAAAGAACAAAGAAGCCATTCAAAGGTGAATAGATTAACACTGTGCTATATCTAGAAAAGGAAATATAGCTTAGAGATAGGAAAAAAGAAATGTTCTATCCAGCCACAAAAGGAAGGATGAATCTCAAATAACTGTTGCTAATCAAAATTAATCAATTTAAAATGTTATGTATATATGATATCAACTATAAGACCATCTTGATAAGTCAAAATAGCAAAGAATAAATTGATGATCACTGGTTGGCAGGGATAAGGAGGTGAAGCACAAGTGAATATTTAGAGCAGTGACACTACTCTGAATAGTACTGTAAATGTGAACACATGACATTATTCATTTGTAAAATCCATTGAATTTGACCACACAAAGAGTTAACCTTGATGAGGTTCATTTCAGGGAATAAGTGGATGGAATGTAAAATATTCAGAAACTATGTAACTGTATTACAATGTATGACATGCCCTCTTTGAAGGAGAGGGGAAAGGTGCTGAAATATGTAATATTGAATGAAACGAAGTCTATAAAATGATTTCAATGCACACTGGACATAAGTCCTGTAGTCTAGTTGATACAACTGTATCCCACCAGGATCTGGGTTAACAAATCTATTAATTCTGTATCTGTATCAAGCAATGAAGTAAATGGATGGCAGATGAGGAATATGTTTCTCACTGTGGAGGGGGAGATGACAGATAAGCAAGAAAAGATGCTGGAGTGTGGTATGTGATAAAGGTAGACATCAGTATGACCTCATGTGTAGGCTAATATAGATAAGGAGGATTACATGCACAGATAGTTACTGATATGTGTATATGCACAAGTTAGTGGATACATAGATATTTTCTTAGTCTTTGAGGAGAGAAGGCCTAGGTGCCACAGAAAAGAGGAGGAGAGCTTCTGCCCAGACCTTGGATTTTAACACCATTCTCCAATCCAAGACTCCTTGGAGAAATGACTGACTCTAGGACTGGGGAAAGAAACATCAAAGAAGAGTCTGGAGTATATCATATTACCAGATAGGCAGTAGGTGCTAAAACAAAATCCTTAACGAAGGGGAATATCAGAGAAAAACAGGGCACAGCTGAAATAGTTTCCAAGGAAAAAAATGGAACAAAAAGAAGAATATAAATAAATTAGTATCAATTCTCAATAGAAAGGATCAAATAAATATCATAATCCATTCCTATGTAAATAAATTATTGAATGAATACCTAAGAAATAACCTTCCATGCGGAAGCATTCCAATAATTTATTCAGACATTAATCTTCAAGGAGGTGGAGCATAACTTCCACTCTTGAAGTCTGGGTTTCACTAAGTCACTTATTTACAAAGGTGATATAGGGAAAGGCAGAGGAATGAGGGATTTCATAGTCAGAAAACCTACAAACACTGTTAAGCAAGGTCAACATCAACAGTGATAAGTCATGTTGATAAAATGCACCCTGGATATGATGTCATGAAAATCTCACTTTGTCAGGTGTCTTCCTCCAAACACACATATTCTCAGTGTATTAAGAAACAATCATCAGATAAATCCCCGGAGAGGTACATTTTACAAACTGCCTTGACCAGCACTCCTCAAAACTATTCAGCTCATCAAAAACAAGGATGGTCTGAAAAACCGACTAAGTGACTAAGAATTCATGAAAAATAAATATAATCTGGTATTCTAGATGGGTGATGTGAAGAACAGGGGAAAGTGAGTGCTTAGTTATGGAAACTCTGTCTACTATCCTTGTAAATTTTCTCTAAATATGACACTATTTGAAAAATTAAGTTTATTAAGAAATAAAATTTTTGGTGAAATGCAAAAGCATAGGAAACCAAAATCCTTGAGCTTCCTTCCAGATGTTATTAACTGCCTTGGACAAGATTATCACACTGCTGTAAATCTCATATTCTTCATCCATTAAATCAGAATAGTGAAACCAATATAAAAGTGTAATTGAAAGAATTAAATAAAACAATGAATATAAAATGTCTGGCATCATGCCTAGTATTAATAGTGACTATTTTATACATTATGACTCAACCCCACACAGATTCACTCCCCACACCTCCTTCCCTATTTCCAGCCCTCATAATCAATGTGGACTTTTGACATAAGCAACAGTCACACTGACCCAGAGTGAGCTTTCCACAGGGCAAGACTTTGCATGAACATCACCTTCTATAAACCCTGCACTGACTCTCCAATAACTTCAAACATAAATATCCATCTTGTGGACAAAACACAAGTCTCTCTGTTATTTGCCGGCCGTCAACATGTCTGAGCTCATGTTTCACTTGTCGGGTTCTGCCACTCAATGTTCACCAGATATTAATAACTATTCCTACAACTTAACCACACCTTATGGTTATTTTGATCCCAGTTATCTGTCCTACTTTTTTCTTGGAGTACTTCTATCCCTTTCTCCTGCTGGAAATACCCCAATTCCTTCTTCAACACTCAGTACAATTAACACTCACTTGTGAAGACTTCACTAACTTCCATATTTGAGTCTGAACTTTTTGATCACCTTCAGGAAGACTTCATAGTCACCTCAGCATATTGCATGTCCTAATTCTATGTTTTCAAATCCATTTTTATGAAATTTCTTCAATAAGAAGAACATAGTGTTACTCATTTCTTTATTCCCAGAATAATATTAAGTGCCTATCATGAAGTATTTGAAGAATAAATGTTTGTTGAATGACTAAATAAAAAAAAGGATGAGATAACATCATCAGGCAATTGCCAGTAATTATGGTCTATGGCATATATTTGTTATATTTTTCCATACTCTCCTATTTTTAACAAAATCTATAGCAAATAGTCAAAACAATGTAAGGTATTGTGGGAGCAGTGTTGTATGGGAATTCTGCATATTTTATGGTTGTTTATAAGTTCACAACTTCTTATATATACAAGAAATAATCATGTATATATATGAGGATGAAAGCAAATAAACAGATACCTATAACAATTTCAGAGAAAGAAGAAGCAGTGTAAGAGGAATAACGTTTGCTGAATTAAAGCAATAGGAGAAGGATTGGAGAAGGAAGATATTTTAGGGTACATGCTACCTACTTCAACTCAGACATTTTAAATAGGCAAGACTTTGTATGACTTTGCTTTCTTTATGTATGAACCTTGTTATGTCCTTAAAGTTACCACCAATAAAAGGGTTCCCTTTAGCTATAACACATTCCCCCAGTACCGATGATGATTCTGTGACTCACCATGACATTGCCAAAGAAGGGTCTGAGTTCACCAATGCAGATTCTTCCTTGAGTGAGGGATGAAGTTGGAAGCTCTGCTCCAAGGAAGGGCAGGGAAATGGAGTTACTCACAAGATCTGTAGAACACAATTTTGTTTCCTCATCATAGGGATCAGTGAAGAAGACTTGGGGTAGTTTAGCAGAAGCATTTAGGTTTTCTCTATCTTTGGGATTTATTTTCAATGAGTGTAATTAATGAAGTATTCTTTTGTCTCTCTTCCCCATGAGACATTTAGCTCTCTTGAGGAAAGAAAGAAAAACACAATGCAAACTTGTACCAGTTTTGAACTTTGGGAGGCTGCTTTGGAGCTCCACATTCATCTCTTATCCCAGTGATTCCCTCCTCCCAGGAGGAGGTCATCTCTCTTTAGGTGTGGGCTCTAGTATTGCACGGTTTCCCATAATGATTTCCATATTGCTGATTCTGGAGAGTGATTCTGGATACACTAAAACATCTTCTGTCTGATCTGTCTCATCTGGCACTGGCTCTCATTCATGAGCCTGTCCTTTCCAAATAGGATTTGCTCTTGTCTCAGTGCTTCTTCTTTTTTTTTTTTTCCCCGTAGTTAGAAATATCTGTTCAACCTATTCAATTGTTTGTTTCCTCAGTCATTCAACAAATATTTATTCAGAATACCCTATGGTAAGCACTAAACTGTGTTCAGGGCATGGAGATACATGTAAGATATGGTGCTTGCTCACATACATCTCCTTGTCTAAACAGGCCAAAAGACATGGCAATAAATATATACAACACCTCAAGGTGGTATAGTCAGAGTTGGTGAATTATAATTCCATATGAATGAAGAGTGCCTTTTCCATTTCTGCTTAAATCTCTCCTGGGCCTTTGATATTGATTACCTTGAAGCTATGGATCACTTTGGGCAGTACTAACAGTTTAATAATAGGAATCTCTCCTGTCCATGAACACAGGATATCTTACCATTTCCTTATGTCTTCTCTAATTTCTTGCAACAGTAATTTCTACTTTACAGTGTCCAAGTCCTTCAAATCTTTAAAATTATTCCTAGGTATGTTGTTCTTTTAGATGTTATGGTATATGAATTTTTAAAAAATGCACAGTTAAGAATGTTCTTTGCAGGTGTATAAAACACAAGAAATTTCTGCATGTTAAGTTCGTACCTTGGAGTAGATGTGGCTCAAGCAGTTGAGTGATGGCTTCCCACATAGGAGATCCTAGTTTTGGTTCTTGGTGCCTCCTGTAAACACAAAAACAAATAACAGGCAAAAAAACAAACAAACAAAAACAAACAACTTAGAGAAGCCAATGTGGCTCAGTAGTTGAGCGCCTGCTTCCCACACATGAGATACTGGTTCAATCCCTGGGACCATGTACATGAAAAGAAAAAAAAAAAACAAAAACTTTGTACCTTGCATTTTGGCTGCATTCATTAATGAGCTCTAGAGGTTTCTTGTGTGTAAGCTTTGGCAATTTCTCTATAAAGCCTCATGACATCACTGAAAACAGATAGTTTTACTTCTCCCTTTCTAATTTGGATATATTTTATTTAGTTTTATGGCCTAATTTCCTAACTTCCAGTATAACATTGATTAGCAATAGTGAAACAGGCATCCTTGTTTTGTTCCAGACCTCAAGGGAACGGCTTTCACTCTTTCCACATTGAGAATAAAATTCCCTGTGTTTTCACAGATAATGCTGTTTATCATATTGAGGAAGTTACTTTCTATTCTTATTTTTTCAGTATTTTTATTGTGAAGTGGTTTTGGAATTTATCATTCACATTCTCTGCATGAATTGAGGTTTTCATGTGATTTTCTTCTCCATTGTGTTAAGGTGGTGTATTACATTGATTTTCTTATGTTGAACACCCTGTGTACTGAGATAAATCTCACTAGGTCAAGGATACTTCTTTTAATATACTATTGGATTTAATATGCTAGTTTTTGTTGAGTGATTTTGGATCTATGTTTTTAATGGAAATTGGTCTTTGGTTTTCTTTCCTTATGACTTTATGCACTTTGATATCACAATAATTTTAGCCTCATAAATGAGTTTGGAAGAGCTACACTGACTTCAAGAAAGATTTTGAGAAGTATTATAATTATTTCTTCTCTGAATATTTTACAGATTTCACTATGGAAACTGTCTGATCCTAGACTTGAATTTTTTGGGATATTTTTGATGACTACTTGAATCTCTTTACCTGTTATACTTTTGTTGAGATTTATTTTTTTCCCTTTAATTTAGGTAAATTATGTGTTTCTAGGAATTGGCCCATTTTTCTGCATTATCTAGATTATTGGTAGACAACTATTCATAGTATTCATTCATAATCCATTTAATATCAGCAATATCTAGCAAAGTCCTCAATTTCATACTGGAATTTGTAATTTGTATCCTCTTTTTTTTCTTTCCCAATCTAAATAAGCCTTGGCTATTTTATTGAAATTTTATAATAATCATTTTCATTAATTGTCTCAGTTGTTTTTCTACACTCTTTTCCATTTCTCTCCACTTATATATTTATTATTTCCTTCCTTCTACTATATTTAAATTCATTTTGCCCTCCTGTTTCTACTTACCGCAAGACAGTAGATGGGCTATTAATTTGTGATTTTTTTAAAATATGAGGACTCACACCTATAAATTTCTCTGAATCTTTAAAAGTCATCCCTAAACTAGTCTAACAAAAGGAATTAATTTAGCCACAAAATAAAAAAAAAAAAAAAGGACCATGAAGGGTAGCAGAGTCCAAATGACAGCTGCAGTTTTGGCAGATGGTCATCACTGAAGAACTTGAGATTCTATATTAGTGAAGAGGTTTTATATGAAAATGAAGTCCAAAATTCTCCTAATTGGAAACTCTGGTTAGAGATTCCTGTACAAAAGTGGGATCCTTGGAATTACAGTGGCATTGTAAAGGTTAACAATGTATAAACACATGGATCAAATATGAGCATCAAGATAAACACTTGCCCTGACACTGGTGCTACATGATAGAAAGCCCTCTGAATGACAAGCCAGTGTGCAGTTAAAAAATCACCACAATTTTGTGGCCTTAAAAGCTGTAAGTGGAAAACTTAACATTAAATTTTTATGGTTATCTAAATGCAAAATAAAGTCAAATGTAAATTCTCCCTTTCCACCAATACCTCCAAGAATTCACATAAATATGGGTCCAACAAATTAACAAAACACAATTTTAAAAATCAAAGTAGACAGTAAGAAAACAAGTTACCATAACTAAGAGCCAGAAGAAAAGCAGACAATGGAAAAAGCCTTTGTTTCAGAATTTGAAATTATTCAAATAATTTGAAACAACATTTTTAATGAGTTTTAGAAAACTAAAAATATATATTGCAATATATAAAATGGCATAAACATATTTCAGTAACAAATAAATAGAACCTGTAATTGCTGAAATATGCAATGATGAAATTTTAAAATTCCCATGTAGTGGAACTGGGAGAAATTTGGCTGCAATGGAAACCAGAGTCCCACCCACACTGAAAAAGAAATTTAGAAAGTAATCAAATTTATATCTGTGGACTTTCTGACATCTGACACTTTCTGTGTGTCCCTGCAGTTACTACCAGTAAAGAATTCCCTCCCATCATATTTTCTTCCCACAGCAAAAGAAAACTTCTGTGGTTCATTCCAGTGATTTTTTATTCCACTGGTGGTTTCCTCCTTAGATAATAAATAAATGCAAAATATCCTCATTTGGGAAACTCCAGGAGATGAAACACATATGTAACCACGTTTGGGATGATGTATCTCAGAGCTATGCATGTGCTTCCAAATATTCTGAGAAGAGTGATCTGGAAGCGAGGGGAAATGAGAATAGTGTCATTGTGTAAGACACTAGGACATGAAATCCAGGACCTTCTCATCCAATACTCTTACTCTAGCATTTGCTTCACTTGGAAACTCAGCTCTTTCAGTGGAGGAAGGAATCATGGCTTCTATGTGTGACACAAACTCACTTTGACACTGGCTACCTTATTATGGTGCATTATATGAAGTAAATACTCTGTTATTGTTTTCTACTATGTCTTAGTTTAAATGATGTTCCCTGGACCTGAGGGTGTTTATTCTCCCTTCCCCCACTCTGGGCAGTTAATCTTCAATTGACAGTGTTCATCTTTTCTAAATTTCTCATGGTAGGGTCCCAAAATAATTATTCTATTTAAACAACATAATACAATTGAACAGAAGTGAGCTCACTCAAAACAAGTCTTTTCCTCCTTCTATATAACATATATTTCATGGTTTACAGGCAGCAATCAAGTCTCCTACTTCTCCAGGAAAAATACTAGCATTTCCCTCTGTAACCTAGTCTTTATCCCTCCCTCAATTTAAGCAAGTTTCATTAGCTGAAATCTATATTTTAGGGTCTCTCTTCAAGTTTTACCTTTTAAAAAAAACAAAAACCCTAAATTGCATTTAAGTTTCACTGATAGCCGACAATGTGATTCTTTCCCCCAGGAGATATTTATAGTTTCTTAAAGAGCAAATTTCATTTTCTACTAGAACAAATTTCTACACTCAGTTTAGAGTAAATCATTATTGTTTCCACAGATTGTAGGGTCCTGGTGAAGAGTAAAATTCTACTGACAAAAGCAGGAATACATTTTTCGTTGAGAGAAAAATAAAAGACACAGTAATTGGGAAGGAAATAAAGATCTATTTAAATATGAAAGTTCAAGGAGATTATAGCAGAGTTGAAAATCTCTCCATCACTCACTCATGACATGTGCTTAATAAATCTTAGCATATGAATCAATGCATCAGAAAGGTATTTAGAAAGGCAAAAGTGAAGGTTCTTAGGGAATTTTGAAAGAAATACAATCACCCTCTCTCCTTAATTACATTCAAAATATAAGTAATTTTTACATCCACCATCCAGTCTCCACGGTATGGTGTGAGGCGGGTGTGGTACATGGCTCTTTGCAGCCCTTTGTACCTCTTTCTGGCTTGTGTTCCTGTCCTCCAGAGGATGGGGAACTAGCAGGTGTGGTGCCTATTTAACCAATCCTTGTAGGCATGAGCCTCCTAACACCTGAGTGAAGAAAGGAGGCATATTAGTGGAGACAAAAATTTTAGTGGTGTCTTCTTCATTACACAGTGTTCCTGATGGTAACAGAAGCATCAACTTTCTTAGCCTATCTGTTTTTCAGTGTTTCCTATACTTCTAATTACTTGAAACACATAAATCTAGCTTCTTCAATAAGATGAGTATGCATGCTTAAGTTATTTCTCAAAATCTTTTTTCAATTATTTTTTTTTATTTTTAAGGAAGCCTTAGATTATACAAATGTTACATAAAAAATATAGAAGATTCCCATATGCTCTATCCCCTCACCCTTCCATACTTTCCCACATCAACAACATCTTTCATTTGTGTGATGCATTTGTTACAATTGATGAACACATATTGAAGCACTGCTAGGAAACATGGACTTTTATTTAGATTTTAGTTTACACTGTCTTGCACAACTTTATACTTATGACAAAATATATAATGGCCTGTATCTATCATTGCAATGACATGCAGAACAATTCCGATGTCCCTAAAATGCCCCCATATTACTCCAGTTTTTCTCTTTCCTTTCTCTCAGAACCTCTGGGGGCCACTGCCTTTATATCAATGATAAAAGTTCTTAAATTGCTATAACAATAATAAGTATATAATAGAATGAAAATAAGTCCACTTTAGTCCATTGTTCATTCCCCAAAATGAACAATGGATTAATGTCAAAATTATTAAAATCTTTTATTTGGAAAGAGATTTCAGCTTGAAAAGAAGCCATACATGTAAATTATTTTTTACAAGAACTGATGGCAAAAGCACACTCTTGTAGGATATGAATCTGGGAATTGATATATCAAATTGTTGGGAGTGAGAACACCAATGACACTATTTCCACTGGATAAATGTACACGATTGTGTATGTATAGCTTGGAAAAAATTATTCAGAATATATTGTTTGCATTAATCTCTAAAGGCATTGCCTAGGAAAGGTTTTGACAAACTAACTAGTTTATGTGATAAATGATTTTGCTGGGAATCATAATTCAAGGAATGTGGAGTGAGGTGAGGCTGTTACTTTCACAGGAGAGACTTCCAAAAGGAAATGACAAGGTGAGGATTTTTAATTCTCAGATTATGGTGCAATAAGATCAGAGAAATTTTATAAAACTGCATGAATGAAATATCTTTCCAAGAAAATTACAGTTCTGATGTGTATGACATCAGATTCTGTATCTGTGTCTTAATAAATTACAAAATGGAAATGAATTCACAGCTTTCACAAAGAATGAGAAGTGAATGCAAATACATAAACAATTATTTTCAAAACTGACCAATAGCTCAGAGAAATCACTAATTCCAAAATGCCACTCTGGTTTGCCATTTGTAGTGATGGCCCAGGAATTAGGTGATAAATGAAGCATTCACTTTACTCTACCACACAAAGTACACAGTAGGTCTACATAAACACCTTCAATTGTGGCCTACTCTCTGGCTTTAATTGTTTAAAAAGATATAGTAGGAAATGGGGAAAACACCACATTGATTTTATAATCTGTAAATGTGAACTATTATTGTAGGAAGTGCTGAGAGAAATTTCCTGAAAATGTCCTTAACTTTGAAAATAATTTTTAAAGAGACAACCTTACCTCTCTGGAAGAATCACAGAAATTATTGAGACCATCAAATTTGAAGAATCAGGGATTATGTTGTTGATTACAACCTCACTCAATTTATGATTGACAATGTGCAGGAAAAGGGAGCATATTGGAGATAGAAAGTGGATTATTGTAAACCACTCAGACAATGTCTCCACTTCAGGATATGACTTTTTCAGGAGCCAATGAACAAAAAGCCTGGTAGCTGGTACACAGCCTTTGCTATGAATGATTATTTATTCACCAAAATCATATAAATCAATCATTTGGTTTCATCTGGCAGTGACTGTAGTATACCTTCAAGAGTCCAGTACTTGCTATAATTGATATATACAGAATTACTTGTATTAAATATTTTACTGTTGGAAATTCAGGAAGCAGTTTCTGCCTTCAATACTGATTCCAGGGAACACAATAAGAGAGATCACATGATGTAAAATAATACAAAGAAACTGGTGTCTTTAATATACAAAAATTAAATAAATAGAAGTTTATTATTCAGCAAATTACAAATTAACTTTCTATAAACTTATAAAGAATGAAGATTTACATCTCCTAGTGTTTGACTTCTGTCAATTATGAGCACTTTTCTAAACTTGAGACAAAGAATCCTTTTATAGAGAGACTGTTTCTCAGCTTTTTTAAGGCCTGCTTTATGTCCTTGTTTCTAAGACTGTAGATAAAGGGGTTCAGCATGGGAGCGACCACCATGTACATCATGGAGGCTATTGCACTTGCCCTTGAGGTTTGGGTAGCATCAGAGCTTAAATACACTCCAAGAGTTATACCATAAAACAAGGTGACTACTGAGAGGTGAGACCCACAAGTAGAAAAGGCTTTACACTTGCCTCCAGCTGTGGAAATTCTCAAAATGGAGGATACAATCTTGGAGTAAGAGAAAACAATCCCAGTGAGTGGAATAACACCCAGAAGTCCAGATGCAAAATACTGCACTAGGTCATTGAGGAAGGTGTCAGAACAAGCAAGTTGGAGTACCTGATTAAGTTCACAGAAAAAGGGGGGGATTTCCAACTCTGTACAAAAAGATAATTTCAAAACCATTAAGCATAGTAAAAGGGAGTCCAGAACACTCAATAACCGGGATGCCAGCAGCAGGAGGCCACAGACCCGGGGGTTCATGATGACCATGTAGTGCAGTGGGTGGCATATGGCCACAAAGTGGTCATAGGCCATCACAGTCAAGAGGGAGTTGTCTAACTGTCCAAAAAGCATGTAACAATACATCTGACTGAGGCAGTTTTCAAAAGTTATGGTTTTGCTCTCTGTCTGGATGCTCAGCAGCATTTTTGGTACAGTGATGGACCTCAAACAGATATCTGAAAAAGACAAGTTAGAGAAGAAGACATACATGGGTGTGTGGAGGTGGGAGTCTGCGATGATGGCCAGGTTGATGAGCAGGTTCCCCATGAGGGTAACCAGGTACATGGACAGGAACAGACCAAAGAGGAGGGGCTGTACTTCTTTATCTTCTGGAGACCCAGGAGGAAAAATTCTAAAACATATGTTGGTTTTCTCTTTCCATGTAGATGATGAATTTCCTGGTAAAGATAAGAGAGCAATGCAATTTTAGCCAGAAGCAGTGATCAGAAAAATACAAAAAATTGTATGGTTTGTATTGTAAACACATTAAATTAATATTTTTATTGATTTTATATAGATCTAGTGCCCTTATCTGAAAATGTCAGGGAAAACATATTTTCTTGTTTCTCCTTGATACTTTTGCTGACTAGAAATCCTTGTCCATAATAGAGAACACTTTGTCAAGGCAATATTTTCTATAACAATTTCTCTCAAACTTTATTTTAATCAACAATCATTATGATTGTCTTTTTGTACCCTTTGACAATATAGTGAAGGAGAAGAGCAAAGTTGTAGGAACGACATTACCTGGATGCAACACTTACTATGAAAACACAATAATTAAACAGAATCCTATTCATTAAATAGACAAATAAACCCACACAAATGGGGTCCACTGATGTTTCACAGAGGACAAGGGCAATTCGACGTAGAAAGTATGGTCTTCTCAACAAGTGGAGCTGGAACAATAAGATGCGATCATGCCAAACAAAAAAGGAACTTAGGCACAGATTTTATTCATTTCACAAAAATTAAATCAAAATGAATCATATCATTTAGAAATAAATGCATTGTAAAAGCACTAGCCTAAAGCGTAAAGAAAATCTAGGAGCCTGTGTTATGGTAATGAGATTTTAAATATAGCAACCAAAGCATGATCCACGAGAGAATAAAATTTATAACTTAGTTGTTATTCAAATGTAAAATTTCTGGTCTGTGAAAGACATTGATAAGGGATTAAAAATTTTTAGATATTTGGAAAAAATATTTACAAAACACATCTGATAAATGATTTGTACACAAATGTACATATTACTCTTAAAACCACAAAATATGAAAGCAAATGCTGAATTTAAAAACGGGTAAAAGTTCTGAACAGAACTTAAGAAGATATGCACTTCCCAAATAAGCATAAAAAAGGAGCTCAAACTCCTTGGCACCTAAGTATTATTACCAAGTTCCAACTAGAAATGCATCTGGAAAAAGACCTTGACCAAAAGGGTAAAATACTAAATGCAACTGAGTTTTTATGACTAAGAGATTTCAAAGTGAGTTGAGTGGTCATTCCAGAGGTTAAGCTTATGCCCGGCTCAGCAGGATCTCATTGACTGCCACAGTGAACAGTGCATCAAACAACAAGGATCCTGATGGCTCTAGAGGCATCTAGGCACTATAAGCAGGACAGAGAAACTCAGGAATTCAGCACCCTGTTAGAGTACCTTACTTTGGAATTTAGGCTGCCCAGTATTAAAGAGTTAGACTCATTTATAGATTCCCAAGACATGGTTCTTCTGTCCCTTTTATTTGAACCTATAATTAGCACTATACCTGTTAAGTATATGTCCCTGGGTCAAATCTTTGGTCTCTTCAAGTGCCAGTTGAGCCCTGAATCTAAGCAGAGTTTCAACACCTACTCTCAAGTTCACTGGATTCACCCAGGACACCGAACAAGGAGATGGTGATGGACAACACCCAATACAAGGAACTGAGAGTGTCTGCAAATGCAAGCAAGATAGTTCCATCCATTTGCCCCATGGGATCTAAACCCCCTTTAAATAAGAAATAAAGTTGCCGTCACAATCCCAAAATTCTCAAGATTTGGGAACGAAAAATGGACTCAAACAGACTTATTATTATTCTAACAATGGAAGAACTTTCATCATTGATATGGAAACAGTGGCCACCAGAGATTATGAATGGAGGGAAAGGGAAGAACAGGTGTAACACGGGGGCATTTTCAGGACATTGGAATTGTCCTGTATGACATTGCAATGATGGATACAGGCCATAATACGTTTTTTCATAACCTAAAATTGTGCGGGACAGACTGTTATCTATAATGTAAACTATAGTCCACGGTCAGAAGAAATCCTTCAATTTGTGTTCATCAATGTAAAAAATGTACCATACTAATGAAAGATGTTGTTAATGAGGGAAAGAGTAGAAGGGGGAAGGGGGGGCATATGAGAATCCCCTATATTGTTATGTAACATTTATGTAATCTAAAACTACTTTAAAATTTAAAAATTAAAATAAATAAATAAATAAAAGTTTTTTAAAAAACTCAACACTATTTGTCATTAGGAAATTGCAAAACTAAAAACACAATGGTATATCATCACACGCTTATTAGAATACATAAAAACCTAAACACTGAAAATATCAGTTGATGTTGAGTATGTGCTGTCTCTCTTTCATTGCTATTGAGAACACAAAATGGTTCAGCCAGAAGACAGTTTAACACTTTCTAGTAAAACTAAACCTAGTCTTACCATGCAATCCAGCAATTATGCTTTTAGGTATATATGTGGCTGATATGAAAACTTGAGTATGCACAAAATTCCACATGCGAAGGTTTACAGTAGCTGTTTTCGGTCATCTCCAAATCTGAAAGCAACAAGATGTTGTTCAATAGGTTAATATGTGAACTCACTGTGCTGTTTCTATAAAATGGAACATTGCTGAGATGAAAAGAAATGTTCCATCCAGCCAAAAATATATGGACTAATCTTAAGTGATTATTCCTAATTACAGGAAACCAGTTTTAAAATGCTGCATATATTGATATCAATTATATGACCTTCTGGGTAAGGCTAAACAATGCAACAATAGGATGCTTAGTAGTTGCCAGAGGACTGAGGAGAGAGAAGGAGGGTTGACTAGGGTGAAGCATTGGGGATTTTTTAGAGCAATGCATCTATTCTGTATGCTGTGTAATTATAGACACATGACATCATGCATTTTTTAAAACCCACTGAACTTGACAAGACAAAGAGTGAAACTTATGCATGCAAGTGAAAAATCATTTACAAGGTCAAGAGAATTCTATATGGAATGAAAATTTTGCAAATCTATCCAGCCATATAAAAATGTATAATTTGCACTGACAAGAGGGGCTGAGAGCAAAGGTGCTGAAAAAGTAATATAAGCTATGAATGGAACCTATAAAATGCGGTCAAAAGAAATTGTGCATAAGTGTAGTACTCTAGTAAAGTAGCATTCCACCATGTATGAATTAACAATTCTAATCATTATATACATGTACACTGGAATCAAGAAATTCATAGATGGATGGGAAATGAGGGAATATATTTCTCACTGTGAAGTGGGTGCTTACAGATAAGCAAGGGGAGGAGGTTAGACTGTTTCATGTGATAATGGTTTAGAGTTAGACACAAAAGAATGAACTCATGTGTAGGTGAATATAAATGCAGAGGGTTGGCTGTAGACATATTTCTATGTCTACACTCATATGTACAATCTTAGTATACACACAAGTATTTCCTTATACTCTTTGCAGAGAAGGCCTAGAGTCCTCAGTAGCAAGGATCACAAATAGTGTCCAGACCTTAGAATTTAACACCATTCTCCATAAGTGTTTTCTTGGAGAAATTGTTGACTCTAGGACAGAAATCTTCAAGAAGCACTGGGCACATCTTGTAGTAACAAAGAGTAAATAGGGAATAAAATAAACCCCTCAATGATAGGGTCATAGTAAAGAGATACAGAGTGCAGCTAAAAGAGATCCCATGGCCAAAAGTAGAGCAATTTGAACAATTAAAGTAGTATTGCATCACAACACAAAGTATGAAAGGAATGTCATGAATCCATCCTGATACAAAATATTTTTGATTAAGTAAATAAGAGGAGATAAATCTCTCATGCAGAAGAATTCAATAATTTATGTGGCTATTGCTCTCTCAAGCCCATGGAGCATAAATCTCACTCCTGAAGACCTCCAAATCACTCTTTCCAAGGTGATATGAGGAAAGGCAGAGAAATGAGGAACTTTATTCTGAGGGACCTCAAAACATTGTTGATCAAGATAAACATCAACAAAGATAAGTCACCTTGATAGGATGCACCCTGGATATGATGTCATGAAATGACACTTTATATCTGGTGTCTTCATAAAAAAAAATCATAAGTCCAGTCTAATCAAGAAAAGAACATGAGAATATTGTAACTTAGGGATACTTTACAATATACCTAATCTCCATTCCTCAAAACTATCAGGTTATCAAAAACAAGGAGAGTCTGAGAAGATGTCACTGTCACAAAGGGACTAAGAATTTATGACAAATAAATGTAAGGTGCTATTTTGAATGGCAGATGATAAGAGCAGGGGAAAAGGGGATGAGCAGTTCTTAGAAACTATGTCTAAATTCTTGCAACTTTTCTGTAAATCTAAGCTTGTTCTAATATATTGTTTATTAAGAATTAAAATAATTAGTGAAATGCAAAATCCTAGGAACATTGAACTCCAAGATTCAATCCAGACACAATTACACACCTTGTACAAGAATATCACAATGCTGTAAGTCTCACATTCTTCATCCTTTGAATCAGAATAATGAAACTGATTTTATAGTATAATTGAAATAATTAAATAATGACAATAAAGTGTCTGACACTGTGCTTAGTATTAATAGCCAATATTGTATACATTCTGATTCAACCATACACAGATTCAATTTCCACACCTTCCCCACATCCATTGTGTATTTCCATCCTTCATCATCAACAGCAATACTCACCTTGACCCAGAGTGAGCTTTCCTCAGGGCAAGAATTTTCATGAGCATCCCCTTCTATAAGCCAGCACTGACTCTCCAATATCTCCAAACATAAATAACCCTCTTGAGGGCAAAACACAAGGATCTTTCTTAAATGGCTACTGCCAACCTGGCCAGGCTCATGATTCCCTTTTAAATGTCTGCCCCTCGTTTTTCATCAGATATTAAAAACTATTTTTTAAACCTCACCTTATTTGTGTCCCTGTCGACTCTTCTTGGTGTGCTTTTACCCCTTTCTCCTCCTGAAATTACTCCAAATCCTCCTTCAAGGCTCAGTACAATTTAAAGCTCCCTTGTGAAGCCTTCACTAACCTCCAGAGATTGAGTCCATTTTTTTCAATACACTTCAACAATATTTCAGCACTGCATCAGGATATTGGATATACTCATTTCTGTGTCTATAACCCCATTTGGATGTAATCTCCTTAATATGAGAGGCAAAATCTTACTCATTTCTTTATTCCCAAAATAATATTTAGAGCTCATCATGAACTAATTGATGACTAAACATTTGTTGAATGACAAATGTTGAAAGAAAAAATAATTGAATGTGGTTAAACAGATACTTTCACCAATTGTGGAGAAAGAACAAGTGAAACAAGGAAAAATACTGCTGACAGAGGGAAGACCCAAGAGTGAGAAGCTAGAGGAGAAAGGCTGGAAAAAGAATATGTTTTAATGTATCTTCTATCTATTACCACTCAGGTTTTTTAAGAAGGCAGGATTTTGTATTTTAAGCTTTCTCTATGGTCATAACCTTTTAATGCTCTTAAAACTACTACCAATAAAAGGAATCCATGGAGCCAAAATACATACCTCCAGCACCTGTGAAGTTTCTGTAACTCACCCTGAAATTCTCAAGGCAGGTTCTAAGTTGACCAATGCAGATTCTTCCTTGAATGATGAATGAAGATGAGAGTTCTGCTCCCAGTAAGAAAAGGGCGATGGAACCACTCACGAGGTCTTTAGAAAACAAAATTGTGTTTTCTCTTCACCAGAGATTGGTAAAGTAGACTTGATAGAGTGAAGGGGAAGCATTTAGAGTTTCTGAGCCATTAGGGATTCCATTCTCATGAGCTGCATTAATGAAGTATTCTATTGTCTCAATACTCCCTGAGATACTTACTTGTCTGGAGGTAAGAAAGGAATGCACAATACAAACTTGTGCCAGTTTTGTCCCTTGAGACAGCTTTGGAGCTCCTTGTTCATCTCTTATTCCTCCAGACACCTACATCCCAGGAGGAGGTCACCTTTCTTTAGGTAAGGGTTCTAGTATTTCCAGGTTTCCCATAATGATTTCCCAGTTGAGGATTCTGGAGAAAGATTCTGGATACACTAAAATATGTTATGTCTCCATTCTGTCTCCTCTGGAGTTGGCTTTCATAAATGGAGACACCCTCTCTCAAGAGGATTTCCTCTTGTCTCGCTGATTCTTCTTTCTCCCCCATAGTTAGCAATATCTGTTGAACTCATACAACCATTTGTTTTCTCTGTCATTCAACAAAAATTTTTCAGCAATACTGTATGATAAACATTAAACTACTTTCTGAGTATGGAAATGAGAATAAGGTACTGTGTTCCCTCTTAAAGAGTTCACAGTCTTAACAAGCAAAGAGTAAAGGATGTAAATAAATATAACACCCTAAGGACATACTGCAGTCCTGGTGAATTTTAATTCCTTATGAATGATGGCTGGATTTTCTATTTCTTCTTTTAGGCTCCTGGGACTCTCATAGGTATTACATTGAATTCATAGATTACTTTTGGCAGCATTGGCATATTTTTAAAACACTTTAATTCACACTCCATACACATCTTCCATATTGTACAGTCCATGGCTGTAGTTTAATCACAGAGATTGCCTTCATCACCACAATGAATTTTAGAATATTTTTATGACTTGAAAAAGAAAAATACCCTTATTAATGATACTTAATATTGTTGTCATATCTTCATTACAATTGATGATAACATTACAATGTTATTGTTACATATACTCAGATTTTTTTTAGATTATTATTTTTAAAGAACTGTATAAATCCGAACAGCCCTACTCTAAGACATATGCTTTTCAAACTGTTATATACTCAGGAAAAAAAGAGAAAGAACTGAAGGCAGTGAGAAAAAGAAGAACCATGACATAAAACGGAAGCTTAATAAGATTAAGTGTTGATTTCTCATCTGAAACAAAGGAGTCAAGAATGCAGTGGTAGGAGATAGTTAAGGTATGAAAAGAAAAAAAATTACAGCCAAAATTCTCTATCCAGCAAAGATTGCATTCAAAAATGGTGGAGAGTTCAAAATATTCACAGATAAACAGAAACTAAGAGTGTATGCCGATAAGAAACCTGCAATTCAGGAAATACTAATGGGAGTCTGCAGGTTGAAAAGAAAAAACCGCAGTGAGAAAATTGGAGGAGAGTATAAGGACAACTAAAAAGAAAAAAAGAGGAATAAAAACAACATAAGACACATAAACCCAAAGAAAATGTGGCTTATTGAAGTAATTCCTTAAGAGTAATAACAATGAAAGTTAGTGGATTAAACTCAGCAGTCAAGAGACACAGATGGGCAGAATGGATAAGGAAATAAGACCCATTTATATGCTGTCTAGAGGAAACCTTAGACCAAAGGATTCAAGGAGGGTGAAAGTGAATGGCTGGAAAAAATATATAACAAACAAACAATAATGAAAACAGAGTAGGAGTAGCTATACTAATATAGGACAAAATAGACTTCAAATGCAAAACTATTGCAAGAGACAAAGACAGACACTATTTATTAGTGAAAAGGGTAATAGTTCAAGAAGAAACAACAATCCTAAACATTTATGCACCTAACTGGTGCACGTCAAAATACATGAGGCAAACACTGGGTAAAAAAGTGGAGAAAGAGATGCCTCGACAATCATAGTGGAGGACTTTAATAGACCATTATCACCATTAAAGAGAACATCTCAACAGAGGAACCAAAAAGAAAAAAGATTTTGAATAATACATTATAGGATCTGGACTAATAGACATATACCGAACACTACATCCAAATACAGGGCGATATACATTCTCCTCGAGGGCACAAGGACCATTCTCCAAATATACCACATAAAAAGAAGGAAATTCATAGCCATAAATGGATATCTCAAAAAAGAAGAAAGAACTAAAATTGAAGACCTAACAGAACCCCAAAAGAAGACGAAAAAAGGAAATAACAAAGATTAGAGCAAACTAAGTGAAATAGGATTTAAGAAAGCACAAGAATAAATAAAACTGAAAGATGGTTCCTCGAGAAGATCAATAAAATTGACAAACCCTTAGCTAGAATAACAAAGAAAAAGAGAAAGAAGATGCAAATACATAAAATAAGAATCCAGGAAGAGGCTATCACCACTGATGATACAGAAATAAAGAGTATATAAGATGATACTTTGAAAAATTATATGCCAAAAAGAAGCGTAATTTAGAGGAAATGGACAAATTCCCAAAAACACACAAGCAGCTTACACTGACCAAAGAAGGAATTGATGAACTCAACAGACAATCAGAAGTAAAGAGATAGAATCAGTCAGCAAAAACCTCCCAGCTAAGAAGAGACCAGGAACAGATGGCTTCACAGGTGAATTCTACCAAACATTCCAGAGAGAACTAACATCAATCCTGCTTAAAGTCTTCCAAAAAATAGAAGTAGAAGTAACGTTGCCAAACTCTTTCTATGATGCCAACATTACCCTAATACTAAAGCCAAACAAAGATGCCACAAGAAAGTAAAATTATAGACCAATCTCTCTAATGAACCTGGATTCTAAAATCCTCCACAAAATACTTACCAATCGTATTCAACAAAACATCAAATGAATTATACACCACAACCAAGTGGGTTTCATCCCAGGTATGCAAGGATGGTTCGATATTAAAAAAAAAAAATCAATGTAATAACCACATAAAGAGATCAAAAGAAAAAATCACATGATCATTTCTTCAGACCCAGAAAAAGCATTTGACAAAAGGCAGCACCCTTCCCTAATGAAAACACTGTGAAAGATAGGAATACAAGGACACTTTCTGAACATGATAAATGATATATATGAAAAACCCACAGCAAAAATAATATATAATGGTGAAATCCTAGAAGCTTTCCCTCTAAGATCAAGAACAAGAGAAGGATGCCCACTATCACTGCTCCTATTTAACATTGTGTTAGAAATACTTGCTCGAGCACTGAGGCAAGAAAAAGATATAAAAGGCAACAAAATTGGAAAGGAAGAAGTAAAAATTTCACTACTTGCACATGACATGATCCTATATATAGCCCGGAGAAATTTACAACAAAGATTCTAGAACTTATACATTAGTTCAGTAAAGTCTCAGGTTATAAAACAACATGCAAAAATCGGTAGCATATGTGTACACAAATAATGAGCAAGCTGAGGAGAAAATCAAGAAAAAAACACCAATTAAAATAGTAATTAAAATAATCAAGTACCTAGGAAAACATTTAACTGAAGATGTAAATGAATTATACAAAGAAAACTACACAATACTGTTAAAGGAAATCAAAGAAAACTTAAATAAGTGGAAGAATATTCCCTGTTAATGAATAAGAAGACTAAACACCATTAAGATGTCTATCCTACCCAAACTAATCGACAGATGTATTGTAATCCCAATAAAAATCAACAGAGGATTTATTACTGAATTCGAAAAATAACTGTGAAATTTATTTGGAAGGGCATAACACCCCAAATAGCTAAAAACTTAATGAAAAAGAAAAATGAAATCAGAGGAATCACACTATGTGACTTTAAAACACACTACAAAGCTACTGTGTTCAAAACTGCATGGTATTGGCACAAGGTTAGACATACTGAGCAATGGAACAGTATTGACAGTTCTAATATAGATCCTCTCACATGCAGTCATCTGATATTCGACAAGGCCACCAAGCCCACCCAACTGGAAAGAGTGGCATTGTCCACAAATGGTGTTTGGAGAACAGGACATCCATTATCCAAAAGAATGAGAGAGGAACACTATCTCACATCTTATACCAAAATCAACTTAAAATGGATCAAAGATCTAAATTTAAAGACAAGACCATAAAGACCTTGGAAGATAATGTAGGGAAGAATCTACAAGACCTTGTGATAAGAAATGGCTTCATGAACTCCACACCCAAAGGACAAGCATTGAAAGAAAAAATAGATGAATGAGACCTCTTCAAAATTAAACCTTTTTG
>JAQZBX010027161.1:0-28527 GCA_029593785.1 Cabassous unicinctus
GGGAGAGATGCCCATACAAAGGAGAAGATTAAAGTATTTGGAGCCATCAATGAGAAGGACCAGACCTGGGATATATCAAAGACTATTTAAAAATGGCTCTAAATGGGAAGTGGATGTGGCTTAAGCATTTGGGCATCTTCCTACCACATGGGAGGGTCCCGGTTCAGTTCCTCATGCCTCCTAGAGAAGATGAGCAAGACAGCAAGCTGGTGTGACAGGCTGGTGTGGTGAGCTGACACAAGAAGATGACACAACAAGGAGACACAAGGAGTAAACACAATGAGAGACACAACAAAGCAGGGAGCAGAGGTGGCTCAAGTGATTGAGTGGCTCTCTCCCACATGGGAGGTCCCAGATTTGTTTTCCAGTGCCTCCTAAAGAGAAGACGAGCAGACACAGAGAGCACATAATGAATGGACACTGAGAGCAGACAGCAAGCACAAACAATGAAGTGGGGTGGGGGGAGAAATAAATAAATAAATCTTTTTAAAAATGGCTCTAAATATGCTCAAAGAGCTAATGGAAAATATAGACAAAAGAACTAAAGGGGAAATCAGAAAAACAACAGATGAAGACAAAATGTCAAAAGAGAGAGAGAAATTATCAAGAGGAACCAGAGTTGGAGGCCACAGTAACAGAAATTTAAAATTCCCTAAAAAGGTTCAACAGCAGATTGGAGCTGACAGAAGAAAGAATCAGAAAATTTGGAAACATTCCATTTGAGTAGCAGAAAGAAGAAAGAATGAAGAAAAGTGGACTGAGCCTGAGAAACCTTTAGAACACCATCAAGCATTGTTGGAGTCCCAGAAGGAGAAGAAAGAGAGAAAGGGACAGAAAGAATATTAAAAGAAATAATTATTGAAAACTTCCCAAAATTAATGAAAGACATGAATAAACACATCCAAAATACTTAGCAAACTCCATAGAGGTTAAACCCAAATAGACTCACACTGCAGCATATAATAATCAAACTGTCAAATGCCAAAGATAAAGAGAGAATTCTGAAAGCTGCAAGAGAGAAGCAATATGTCACATAAAGGGAGCTTCAAGAAGATTAAGTATTGATTTCTCACCCGAAACCATATGGGCAAGAAGGCAGTAGGAAGATGTATTTAAAGTGCTGTAAAAAAAACCTGTCAACCAAGAATTCTATATCCAGCAAAACTGTCTTTTAAAAATAAGGGAGATATAAGACATTCCTAGATAAACAAAAGGTGAGGAAATTTATTACCACTAGACCAGCCCTACAAGAGATACTAAATAGATTTCTGCAGGTTGAAAGGAAAGAACAATAGACAATTGTTCAAAGCCATATGAAAAAATAAAGATCCCCAGTGAAGGAAAAAACAGGGAAAAATATAAATGCCAGTACCACTGCATTTTGGGGTTTGTAACTCCACTTTTTTCTTCCTACAGGATCTAAAAGACAGATGCATAAAATGAAGTGATAAATCAGTGGTTTTTGGACTCCTATAAATATGTAACTTATGACATGAACTACCTAATGGTGGGGGGACAGAGGGGTATATGAAAATATTTTGAGTACACTACTGAAGTCAAGTTGGTATCAAAGCAAACAAGATTGTTACAGAATGAGGGTGTTAAACTTAAGCCCTATGGTAACTACAAAGACAATACTGAAGAATGTATACAAGCTCATATAGACAAATTAGATTATAGGTTGCCAGGAGCAGGTGACTGGGAGAATGGGCACTTAATGTATAATGGGATAGGGTTTCAGTTTGGGGAGATGGAAAAGTTTTAGTAATGGAAGATGATAAGAGTACCAAAATATTGTGAATGTGATTAAGCTCCTCAAATGGTATGCCAGGGAGTGGTTGATCCTGGATGGGCTCTAGCAAGGGAGAAGAAAAAGTGACATTATTGGGACATATGAAAAAACTGGAATATAGACTATAAACTTTATGTCAATGTTAAATTTCTTGAACTTGATAACTGAAATTAATTTGGTAATATAAGTTAATATCCTTGTTCTTAGGAAATGCACGTGGCAGTATTAAGTGTTCAAGGAATATGTGGTCAGAAAGTGGATTGAAAGACAGATGAATAGATACCAAATGAGATGACAAATGTGGCAAAATGTTAAATTGGTAGGTCTGGGTATCTTGGAATTCTCTGTATGGGGTTTATATTATTTTTGCAACTCTCTTGCAAGGTTGAAAGTATTTCCAAATAAAAACTTGAAAAGAAAACAGCACTGAGACCTGACAAGTAAAAAAAAGAAAGAAAGGACAGGAACAAATACAGTTGACATCCACTATGAAAAAATAATTGCAGTAAAACATGAGAGGCATGCTTTCTTAAGAACTGCAATTGATGCCCATGGTAAGAAATTTCAGAAGAGCCAAAGAAATAGGAAGTCATCTCTGATGAGTCTGAAATTAAGGTACAGTGTGAGAAACTGATAAACTACTAATTGAGAAATGCAAGTTTTTCCATAGCCAGATGAAACCAATGCATGAAATGCCATGAAAAACAGTGGTTTTACATAGGAACCCCAAATTGCCTTTGACAAGGAGGTTAATATTGATTCAAAATCTGCTATCATTACTATTTAGCCCTGGAAGGGAAAGGTGACTGAAAGGTTAAAAGCTCCTCTAATAGCAGATGCAGGAGTTAAACCCAAATCTGCATTCCCTACAACCTCAATGACTGGTTGATACCAAAGCTCATATTTTTAACCTCCCTAAAAACAAGCATAAATATTTTTGTCATGAATACATGAAATTACTATTTCAGTTTTTCTAAACAAAAATATCTAAAATACAATAAAACATATTAAGTTGGTGATTGGCTGGGAATATGGTTATATAATAAAAGATACCTACTAGATAAACTATGGTTAAGAATAATTTTTAACTGCATAGGATATTTCACCCACTAATTTCCTATTTGGTTGTCTTTAATTCTTATATAACTAACATCTTGTCAATGCTCTAAATATGGCTTCTATTTGGCCCAAATGATGAATCATATTTTTTCTATAGTCAATGAATGACCATAGATATCCATTCCAAGGGTTAACAAATAATGCATTTAATTAATTTCCTTTTTAAATTTATAACTAAAGTGTCCAATATTCAAATTCTTGGGCAACTCTGAAATCATGAAGTATTTTTTCAAACACAGTTATAATTAAAGCATTTCTTTAATTTAACCATGTAGAAACATTATAGAAGATAATATGTCAAAAATAGAAATAAGTCCTCTAACAATGAAAAAAGCGGAACTCTTGCATTTTAGAATTGGTCACTTTCTGGGCCCATAGAATCCAATGTGATTTAAAGTCAGTAAAGTATTTTTGCTTTTAATATATAATTCAGAATTTCTACCTATTTCAAAAGCCAAGTAAACACAAAAATAGGAGAAGCAACAGATTGTCATAGAGAACATATTTATATCATTGAGGAGAAATAATGCAATTTAATCTAAATTCCATAAAGAAAAAAAGAAACATTGTTAGTAATCAATCTAAATCATTAGTAACCTAAGACATACAAGGATACTTAGTAAATATTTATGTTTTTATATCTGTCTCAAGCAGTACCCCTTTTAAAAATGATTATACTGCAAGCACAAAGGTTTTTTCTGAAGGGAAATGAATGTGTAACAATATGAAAAGTTAATATAGAATGTATATAAAGAAAAACATCTTTGTAGTTATAAAACTTTAATTTTAATTATCATGCCACCTTGAATTATTTGATGTAGTACTCATTTGCATACAAAGCCTACTCTTTATCCTAAAGTGTAATAATATGAATTTGACATGAGATTATTAGAGTAAGTCGTTCAGTGCTTGATTCCCTAAGAACAGAGGAAAAGATGAAGATGAGTTAATAAAATGGCAGGAATGGTTTACAGATGCATAGTATGGCTCCCTTGATAGGTTATTATCGAGTAATAAATCTCACAGATTTGTGCTCAAGACATTTGTTAAGATGTCTAAAGTGATGGTAGAAAAGAATAGTGTGATTTAGGATAGGGCAATTTCCTAACCATTTTCTTTCATTTGGTCCATAATTCTCACAGCCCAGATGTGCTTGAACAGATAGCCTTTCCTACAGTCTGGCAGCCATATTGCCAATGTGGGATATAAAATATTCTAATTTGTTCTCTTCCATGCAACAAAACTGTCATATCATCTAAAAGGAAATGGTACACATTCTACAATAACTATTAGAGCCAAAGCTGTGAGTCACCCAGCTGCATGCACAAGACAATTTGGCTACTGGAAAATCCTGATTAATGACACTTTTTTAAACACCGGAGTAACAACTTGACCTGCCAAAATTACCATCTATTTTCACCATTTCAGTATGTTTGTCTTGGTTATCTATTACCTTTCAAGGAGAATATGAAGGAAATAAATCAAAGTGGTGGTGTAATATATGTTAACCTCAAATCTAAATGTTGTTCCTTCCAAAGGAGGCGGGGGAGGCTTTTTCTTATGTCAGCTTTGAGATATGTGAAAAAGAGTCCTTTTGAGTGTAATATCTGGACTCCTTCAAGCTATGTTGAGATGTTAAATTATTTTCTAATCACAAATATAGTCAATTCACTACCTACAAATAAGAGTGTTCTTTAAAAAATATATCACTAAAGTCTACAACTTCAGATACATAGTTTCACTATAATACAGGGGGAGCTGGTTACTGTTAGCAAAAATCCAAGGCCACCAGGATTGTATTTCCCTAAGAAATCCCATTTCTTAAGCACCTAATCAGAGATCTCACCAACTTTAAGTCCCAAGATGACAGGAAAAGCAGTTGTGTTTTACATTTCTAGTTCTAAAATCAACCTACAGTCCATACTGACAGAGTTAAAAACAAACAAACAAACAAACAAAAAAAACAACAACAAAAAACACCCTGCAGAGGATTAATTCAGTGAGGATCGCTTGATTTTTAGTCAATACAAGACAGTCCCCATTGATAAGTCATGAATTCCGAATTCGAAGCCCTTCCTGAATCGCCATCCATTTGAGAGAAGCAACATACAGGCAACTAGAATAAAATTACCTAAGAAGTGTGGAAGAGCCAAACGGAAGAGTGGCTGCTTTTAGGTTTCCATGGCAAATAAATCAGTCAGCACGTTCTGTAGTCCCTGCTCCTATAGCATTCTCTTTCCCTCACTCTCCACCTGCAAACCTCTTCTGCTCTCCTCTCCAAAGCTTTTTGCCTTTCCCCCCCTTCCCACCTCTTTCAATTCTTTATGCTAGAGTCCGCCCCTCCCCATTTCAGATCCCTGAGTCTGTTTTGCTCTGAAGCCTCTCAGGACAGCAGCCCAGGCCAGGAGGGAAGGGCTGGAGCCTGGAAAGAGCCCTCCTTCCCTCCCTCCCAAGGAAGCACCCCTGGCCCGACCCAGGCAGTGAGACCGGCCTCGCCGCCCACACCCACTCAGCGCGCCAGGGCTGTAAAAATCACATCCTCATCATTTCTACAGAAACATTAGCGAACAAGCCAGGAGAACAGCAACAGCCGTGGCGGGGAAGCTTAGTTACAAAATCCACTCCTGGGAAGCCCATAGCACAGCAACTGCCCTTAAAAAGGCCCCGTGCTCCGCGCTCACACTGGCAGAGTGGGGCCGCTGCCACCCCCTCCAGGCGGGCACACCCGCGCACAGCTCCTCCGCCCCGCCCCCCACCTCCTCGCTGCAACCGCTGGAACCTGGGGAGAGATCGCCCCCTTTCTCCCGCCGGTCCCCGCCGCCCCACGCCAGCACCCGCAGCCCGGGCTTCCCCGCACTTTTCATTCATTCCCGATCCCCGTGGGCGCTTTCCCACCTCAGCAATGGCCAGGACTGGGGGTAGGGGGAGGTTCTGTGGGGGAATTTTATTTTATTTTATTTGAAATGCGGTTTGCTAATTGCCATCCCCCACTCCCTCCAGGCTACCTCCACCGGGCCAGGTTAGAAGGCCCCTCGCTCGCTAACTACCCCTCAGGCGGCGCTTCCTTTGCCCAAGGCTGCCCGCTCCTTCCCTCCAACCCCTGGGCCGCAGCTGGGAATTTCACCTCCAGCAGCACCCGGGACCCAGCGGCGGTTCCCTCCACCCTCAGGAGCCCAGAGTCTGGAAGACTCTCGGGCCACCGCCAGCTCCGTGCGCCACCGGGTCCAGTCCCTCAATGCTGGACCCGTGGTTTCGGGGTGAAGCTTCCAGTGCCCCCAGTGCCCGAATCCCCCCAGGGACTTGGAGGTGCTCTATGGACACCAAGCTGCCTTTCGGGGTCCTAGTGCTCCCCAGCACCGCGGTCCCCTCCCCTCCCCCGCGTGCTGGTGCGGCGGTGCCCCGCGAGAGGCCACCAGGCAGGACGCCAGGAACCCCACGGAAGCCCGCGGAGCCGCGCCACGCTGGGGATAATGGTGGAAGAGAAGGCGAGAGAGGAGAGGGCCCCCAGCCCGGGGGTGCGTGGGGGCTGCCACGGCAGAAGCGGGCTCCGCTCCAGGCCGGGAACCCCAAGGTTCTGCCCACTGGCAAGGGCCCAGCATGCCCCTCGCAGCTCCGCCCCGGACCGCCCCTACGACACACCTGCCAGGCGCCTTACCTGAGTGGCTTTCAGAGAACTGCTGCTGGAGCCCAGCCACCAACATGATGCGGAGGATGCCAGGGCTCTGTGGGAATGAGGCATAATTGCAGCTCAGCTTGCAGCTCCACATTCCTCTGAAGCCAGTGAAACTGGAATGCAAGCTCAGGGCTCAGCGACTGCCCTTGATATAGGTTCACTGTGTCGCCGCCCCTGGGGAGGTGGAGCTCCCAGTTGCCATGCTCTGATTGGTCAATCACTGGTTCCGAGCCAGGGCATTGGTTGGGGTTTGAAAGCTACATTAACATATTATGTAACTAGAGTATTGGAACTGGGAGGTGCTGATTGCCTTGTTATGGGAGGTGATGATTGGCTGTTTGTTAATTAAGGTGATGGAGTCTATTGGTTAAAACTCTCTTATCCTATTGGTTGGCTCAGGATCCTTCTTCTTATTGGTTGGCTCAGGATCCCTCTTCCCAGGGGTCCCCACTTATTTACCAGCCCTGCTCCTTCGTCTCAAGTCAGGGAGTCTTTCCCCAGAATCTGGCATCCCGTGTCTGTTCCAGCATCCACAGCACCGGCGAGGCACCCGGCTTGGCTCTCCTGCTTGGCTTGGCCATTGACGCCACAGAGCTTGATTCAATCGTTTGAAATTGTAGTTTTGAATAAAAGAAAATATTTAATAGAATGTAATTATGTGTTCAAGAAATATTAAAGATTTTAAAAATTAAGCTTGATTATCTTCTCACAGGAGATTTATAAATAAAGAATGTGACTACATTATATACCAGATTTTGGAGTCTTGAATAGAAAAAACAAATAAAACACTTTTAAAGAAAATGAATAAAAATTATTTAACAGTATGTATATAATTTAACATGAATATTTCTATAAATTAATTAGATTGAAAAGTCACATTAAGAAAATGAACAGTAGGGGGAAGTGATTATTTTAGCGTTAGTGAACACAAAAATTGATACCTTTTTTCAAGATTTTCTAACATTCCATTAATGCTCTCACTTTCCAAGTTTACTTTCTGTCAAAATTTCAAGTCTTCTATTAAGTGTCTTCTATATCCCTTTCCATTTGAGATATCCTTGAAAAGAAAGGCATTTTATCCAGATAGAAAATAGTTTAAAACTGATAAAATCTTACACGCTATCAATGTTATACCTCATGGTAATTTTAAGTGCCATCTGTTATTAATGAAATTAAATTAGTAAAATCAATTGCTTTGGGTGGACGCCTGGCATTGGGCATAGGGTGGATGCCTGGCATTGGGTGTGGTTTCCTCTTGATGTCGGTCCACGTGTGTCTGGGGAGGGTTGCCCACAGCCTGGATGTCAGGACCCCAGGCTCTGGCCTCCCCAGGCTCTGCTCACTGCATTTGGAATCTGACAGCCCTGATCCAAAGGTTCTGGCTCCTCAGTGTGGCGTCTCAGTTGTTTACATTCAGGCCCAGCTCTGTGCCTTGGGGTTGAATCTTATTTTCCTGGGATTCGCATCCTGTGTCTGAAGGTTAGCTGGCCAGAAGCCCAGGAACTGTGTGTGGACCCCTCAGGTCATCTACAAACCTCCCCCTGTGCATGGCTCAGCTCGCCCCACCTGTCCCTCCCATTTCCTATCTCCACTTCCTGACTCCTGCCTTCTGGCAGGCCAGGGCTGCCTCTGCACTCTCCCACCTGTGCTCCAGCCACAGTTTTGATGTCATCTGCCACTCAGATTCCCAGTCTTTTCCAAATTTGGCTGAAGACAAGACCCTCTTGAGGATCTTCTAAGAGATACAGAATCCCATGCCCTCCTCTGAGTCACTGAATCGGGTTTTCAAGGAGAGGCTGATGACCTACAATCTAATACATGTCCAGGGAAACACTAGCAACAGCCAGTAGTTACAGTAGTCACACAGTCATCATCTTAATGTGAGGAAACACACACACACCACACACACATGTGTGCATGCTGCACATGTGCATGCACATACCACACACATGCATGCATGCTGCACACATGTGCACACACATGTCGTGCATGCACACACCACACACATGCATGCATGCTGCACACATGTGCACACGCATCACATGCATTCACACACCACACACATACATATGTGCACACAACACACACATGCACAATCCACACATATGTTTACTGCACCCACACATGCACACACACACCACACAGGTGCACACAACTCACATGCACACATGTGCACACACCACACACATGCACACAGATATGCACATACATGCATGCTATACATACACACATATGCACACATTCACATTACACTCCCATGCACTGCATGAACACACATCCATGTGTGTGCACACATGCACACCACAATGACACTCTAGCATTCCTGTTCATTTTACCCAGTGTCTTGTTTTACTTTCTACATCCCTAGGCATTTTTCAACTGCTGGGTGAAAGTACAACTATGTACAGGATATTTGGGGAAGATTAAAAGAGTGAGAGCCACTGTCCCTTGCAACACACATCTCAAAATTCTGTGATTTTTGAAGTTTTATGGCAACGTTTTTTGACAAAAACTTTTAAACTTACAGCAATGGTGAAACAATTTTACAGTGAATACCTGTACACCCCAGTAAGATTCTACCACTAACATTTTACTGTAATTGTTTTGTTTATCAGTCCATCTGTCCAGCCCTCTGTCCATCCATCAGTTAATCCAGAGTAAGTGGCAGGCATCCACATGCTTCCCTCTAAATACTTTAGCATGCAAGTTTGATATCTGCTTACAGCATTTCTTCTAGTTCAAGGTCTCATCACAGAATTTATTCTTTTGAGGTAAAATTTATATACAATGAAATGCATACATCCCAAGTGTGCATTTGCTGCATTTTGGTGGATGTGCACATCTATGTAACTCAAGTTTCTATAAAGCTATACAACAGGAACAGCACCTCATAAAATTTCCTCACATCCCTTCCCAGTCAATCCTCACTCCCTTCCTCAAAGGCAAACACTCTTTTGATGAGTTTCTGCCAAGGATTTATTTCACCTTCATATACTTCCCATAAAAGGAGCCATATAGGAATAGAGTATGGCTTCTCTCGGCATAATATTGTCAAGATTCACCACGCTGGAGTAGGCACCAGCATCACTTTTGCTTTGCCACTATGCAGGTTCTTGTATTATTTGCTAAAAGTTTCTGGGAGTAATTATACCAGAAATGGATTAGTTTTTACAATGGGATTTATTAGTTTTAAAGATTACAGTTCTGAGGCCGTGAAAGTATCCAAAACAAGGTATCATCAGAAGATCATTCCTCCCTAAGCTGCAGCTGTGGGTGATCAGGTGCATGGTGGCATCACTCATCTCTCCCCTCTTTTCCAGGCCTCACTGTTTTCAGCTTCTGGCTAAAGTGGTTCCTCTCAACTTCTATGTTCCATTGCTTTCAACTTCTGGCTCCCAGGGCCTTTTCTCTCAGCTTCTGAGTTCCTCTCTGTCTCTGCAGCTTTTTTCTGTGTCTGTAGCTTTTTATTCCTCCATTTATAAAGGACTCCAGTAAGAGGATTAAGACTCACCCTGGGTCATGCAATATAATCAAGGGCCCTTAACTGAAGTAATTTAATCAAAAGATCCCACCTACAATAGGTTTATATGCACAGGAATGGGTTAGCTTTAGAACAGGATTTTTGGGGGTCCACAAAAGCTTCAAAGTCCCACAGTCCTTAACTACCCCTGCCCATTCTTTGTTATACTTATCATATGTGATACCATGATACACATTGTAAGATGTTTAGTTTTTTCTCTAAACACACATGCCTATTGTAAATATCCTTCCCTCCGCTAGAGAAGAAAGCTCTTGTAAAATTACCTGGTGTTCTTTGGTTCTTCCTGTGTACCTATGTTCCCATGCAGCCTGGAGGACCTCCTCTTCTTCTGGAACCCCACTGCACTTTTCCAGCCAGGCTCATCCTGAACTTTCTCCTCTCATGGGCCAGGCTAGAAGGACTTTGCATCTTCCCTTAAGTTGTTAGTCATCCTGTGGTGCAGGGTCAATTTATCAGGTTCACAGCCTAAACCCATTACAATGAAAACTCCTTCTGCTAATCCCTGCCCTCCCAGATTCTACTCTCTTCCACAATTGGCCTGTGAGTCCTTTCCACCAATGTTTTTTTGTATTTTGTTCAGAGTTTACTAGAGGGCATGGATCAGCAGGATCTCTTCACCACACCAGAGAGGACCCACACTTTGGACTTTGCTAGAAGCCACCCAGAGCTTGGGGTTGGGGGCAGCTCCACTATGGTTTCCTCTCCTGTGACAACACAGCCAGACTTGGGTTTCTCCATAACCACCATCCTTGACATGAAGCTGGGCTGCTGGCTTCTCAGAGTGAGGTTTCCAGCCCTGATGGAAGCCTTTCTCTCCTGTGATGCCCACACCACTGCACAGTCCTCTAAAATGTCAAGCCCCTTTTAAACATCCGGTACAATGTGCAGGAAAGAGCAATACACTTATAACATGTTACTGGGGGTAGAGATGAATTGAACTGTGAAGGGTGTGCATTTCCTGGGGGGTTCCTGCAAAGTTACTGACCTGACAAAAGGTAAGCAGCTCAGTCTTCAACTGAGCACAGCAGAAAGCTAATTGAACAATCTGCGTTCCTTAAAGAGAGACTGCATTAAATAATTCAGTGAAACCGTTCCATAAATCACCACTTTCAGCTGAAATGCTTGTTAAGCAGTCAACTGATGTGGATAACACCCCAAAGACACAACCAATTCTCTTGGGAAATCTGCACAGCCAGCAGAACAAAGTGTCATCCCAGCCCCTGGACTGTTTCAGCATCGCCCTTGGGTTTTGTTGTGATGAGTAGTCAGTGGGCAGAGGCAGTTTCCTGCGTGAGGCTGCAGTGACCCCACCAGCCCAGGTGTCATCAAAGGCAGAGCATCTGGGATGGGGCAGGACCCCCAAACCCCCAGCACCAGCTCCTTCTGCCCCCGCTCTGAGATGCACCTCCTGGAGCCCTTAGACCTGCAGACCTTGGCATCCCAGTTTCCTCAGCCTGTCTGCTCATAGTTCTGGCTATTCCCTTGGGTTATTAAAAGGTCACATGAAGGCTACACAAGGATGAAAGTGGCTGGCTCTGTGTGTCCATGTCACAGAAGGCAGCAGATGGTGGTGACTTCTTAATGGATTTCAAATTAGGTTGACAAAGAGGCTTAGTCAGCCTACGGGGGAACAGTGATTGCAAACTGAGCCCTACTCCCTGGAGCACAGGAGCCCATGTGTCTAGTGTAATCAAGTTTCCTTCCACCCTTTCAAATTTTCAAGCATTAAATGTTTAACATTTTAATAGGAGTTTTGATTAGAAATTTCAGGGCCTGGGATTGTGCTGCGGTCTTGTTTCTGTGGAACAATGGCTCAGGTGTATGAAAGCCATACAAGGTCTTTATTCATTTGTTGGAGCAGCCTGTTCTGATGGGTCTTCTAATGTATGGGGCTTCTGATTGTTTGCCCAAAGCTAAGCAGGTGAAATGAATCCCCCAACTGCTGTCCCCTCCCCTAGTCCATTTTCAAACACATTGAGATGGATAAATTAATGTTTCTAGAAAGGAAAATTAATAAATAGAATTCAAGGATGTTGGCATTAAAAAAACCCTGGGGCAAAGGGGTGGGTCCAGGGCTGAACTGAAATGCAAGTTCAGTGAGCTTCTCAGCAGGATTTGCCCCAACCAGTCACCTTTCTTTATCAGGTGTGTGGACGGTCACATTGTCAGAAACCTGTCTGTCCATCTTCCCACTAGAAAAGCAAAACAAAGTCCAAGAGCCTTGCACCAAGGCCACTGCAGAGAAAAGCTGGGAGGAAAGTGGGGGAACAGGGGCACTCCAAGGGCCTGGAGCTGGGGAGGAGCAGCTTCTGTTCTCCTCTCCCCACAATACCTGCCTCCCAGGAAGTGGAAGGAGCTCAGTAGGGTGGGGATGGTGGCTCTGGGCAGTGCCCTTGAGGGGGAATGTGAGCTTTGTTACAGCTTGTCACCACCACAGTGGCTGTATCAGTGGGGCCTCTCCAAGAAACAGAACCAACAAGAGATTATATATATATATGTTTTTACATTACACTTTAAAAAATATTATGAGTAATTGGCTCATGCAACTGTGGGGGCTGGCAAGTCTGAATTCTGAAGGGCAGACTGCAAGCAGCTGGAGACTCCAATAAAGATGATTCTGAACTCTGGCAAGTCTGTGTTACCCAGGGGAAGCTGGCTACTGGAGCTTGAGGCACAAATTCATCTTTTTGATTTCTGAAGCCTCAGTTATGCCTTGTAAGATCTCCACCTAATTGGATGAAGAGACTCCCTGCATTGCTGAGGGCAATCTCCTCTGTTGATGGCAGATGCAATCAGCCAAAGATGTAGTCAACTTTTGCAGATGCAAATCCAGCTATGAAATGCCCTCACAGTAACAATCAGGCTGGACACCATGGCCCAGCCAAGTTGATATGTGGAAATGGCACCATGATGGCCACAGAGCCTTGATGGAAAAGGGTCACAGGGCACCTGCTGTGTGGCCTGAGCAGGGTCCCATGGGATTCTGGAGAGAATCCATTTGGCAATTTAGCCAGTCATGTTGCCTCTGCTTTTAGAATTTTAAAGAATTTGGCCCACCAACCACATTGTGACCTAAAATATGTCCCAACAGTATTGGTGCAGCAAGTCATTCTAAGGAAAGGCTTAAACATTTTTTTTTAATTAAGAGAAGAGCTGTATAAGGGGGATTTTTGGATCTTTAGAAATAGGAACCAGTTGTTAATATTAAGAACCAAATCAGAGATTGTCTATGTCTGACAAAACAGTAGATGATAGAGTCTAAAGAGCTGCTATAGCATAAAACAACCAATAGTTCCATAAACCAATTTCCAAGCTCACAAGAAAGTAATGGGACCTCAGGCCTAAGCATGGAGGGAAGTGGGATATCCACATAAGTGACTACACTGATGTTCTGGCTGCTGTGGATTGCTGCTGGTCTCTGTCCCATTACCTGAGCTGTGCAGGGGCAGGGGATACCATCTGGGGCCTGGGTGGACAACACCACCTAAAGCAGAACCTCAAGAGATCACACCAACAGGGAAAGGTAGATGTGGCAAGTCTACCTGGGTGGAGGGAAGCCCTGGTGGTTGGCCAGCCTCAGCCGGGGCTCTATGTGGAAAAAACTATGTCCCTGAGGACTTCCCAGCCATAGGCTTCTCTGAACACAGGTCCACAGACTTAATCTATGTCTCCTCTTTGGCTTTGGGCACCCCAATGCCAAGAAAATAAAATAGGTGATTCTAATTGGAAACTCCCTGGGATCCTGGTAAAAGATCACACTAACCCCATGGAAGGACATATCTTCCTCAGGCCACACAAGATTCCTGCAGAAGGAGTCTCCCTGGGCAGGAACTCATGATCTAGCTTTGCATAATGCACAGGGAAACAGTGCACCAGGTGTGAGAGCCAGCAGATGCAATGGCAGCAGGAGAGCTAACTCCAGAGAGCTGAATTAGGGAGTGTGACAGTAAAATAAGGATGATTCAAATAATCAAAATTTTAAAAGGACAGATGCTCACTTGTGCCAAAATCTAATACAAACTCTTTATATTGTTAAAATGACAAACACCCATACACAGAACAGAGATTTCATGAAACTTATCAAAGGATACTAAAGAGCAATAAAAAAGCATAACCTAAAATATGCCATCAGACCTAAGAGCAAACATTCTTGTCATATCAATGAATGAAAATGGGTTAAATTAATAGATTAAAGAAAAAGATTCTCTAGTTTCAAGCAAAAGTCAATGTACATTGTATACCAGAGATATGGCTCAGATGGTTATAGAGAAAAGGATTTGCAAAGTCTCAGCAAGCAAACTCAGACAAACAGGAAAGGTTGTAATAAAAAAGAGAGACCTGGACAAATTCAGGTAGAAGGACAGTTCCCAGAAAAAAAAAAAGACTTTTGTAATGGTGACCATCAAACCAAAAGAAAGTCTGCCATGAATATCTGCACCCCATGTGATTGCACCACGATTCCTCATGTGAAATCTCTAGGAAGTACAAGAGGAACAAAGCCAACCGTATTCATGTCACAAAATGCTAACCTGCAATTCCCAGTGACAGAAAGGACAGACAACAAGAGGGGCTTAGAGCAAATGGCTGAATTAATAAGGTAGAGCCAGCAGAGCCCGTGATGTGCATGCACCTGCAGGCAGGAGGTGGCCTGCACGTTTACACTCCCACTGCACATTTACCTGCAGCACAGTGTTTGCTTTTTAATTTAAAAAGTCAAAAGGCATTGTTTTTTCCAAGTGTGATAGTGTGGACATCAAGCACAGAGCCTCCATCTCTGCACACTTGCTGACATTTTGAGTGTGACAGCGTGGACATTGCGCACAGAGCCTCCATCTCTGCACATTTGCTGACACTCTGAATGTGACAATGTGGATGCCATGCATGAGCCCCCATCTGTGCACACTTGCCAACACTCGGTGTGACAGCACAGAAGTTATGCATAGATGATCAGCTGCTGGAACAAGAGGTGCCTACAGGACCTGGGCGTGTGGTGACATCTCACATGGCTGGATCGTGTGTGGCTCCTGCAGGAAATGCTTCCAGATAGACTCAGCGGGCACTGGTGTGGCGTCACTGGGGTGAGGGGCTGCTCTGTGCCCCACTCAATACTCCATAGAATGGATGAACATCCTCTGGAGTATCAGACCTCAATGGGAAAAGATGGAAGCAAACAGACACTGGAGAAAACATGCATGAATTCTTATATGTTCAGGGAAAGAATTTCTAACATCCACATAATGCTGATAAAAGAAAAGATCAATAAATATTTCTCCATAAAAATAACTTTTGCATATAAAAACAAAATATAAGCAAAATCAAGAATCAGTGACATTGAGAGAAAATATTCACAAATATTACCATATATTTCCCAGACAAAGTTTCCACTCTCTGATATATGAAGAATTCTTACAAATTGAGAACAATACAAAACAAAAACTGGCTGCTATATGGGCAGAAGGTGTGAACAGAATTTACAGAAAAAAATATGGAATACCTTTAATTATATGAAAAGATGTGCAACTCTACTCATAATAAGAAAAATGCAAATTTAAAATACTCTGAGATTCCATTTTCACCTGTCAGACTGGCAAATTTTAAAGGCCTGACAACACATTCTGTGGACAGAGCTGTGGGAAAAGAGCCCTCCCATACTTGCTGACAGGTGCAAAATTTTTTACCCCACTGGAGGGGAATTTGGCAATATACAGCAAAATAATGTATGCATTCTCTTTTTCACTGAAAAATCTCACTTTTAAAATTTTCTTGGATATTTCACTTCCACAAATGTGAAGGGAAAAAATGCACAGTGTTATTAATTGTGGCATTAGCTCTAATAGCAAAATATTGTAAACAACCCAGGTGTTCATACACAAGGCACAGGCTGAAAGAACTGACAATGGAGCAAATACAGCCGACAGAAATCACGAGGAAGATTTCTCTAGACTGACTGCATGTTACTGAAGGAAAGAAGCAAAGGGTGAACAAATTCAATGACATACTCCCTCTTTTTTTTTTAATTGTTCATAAAAATCCCTCTTGTGTAAGAAATAAGATGAGGGCAAAGAAAAATGAATGGAAATTGTTATGCATGGGGTGCCTGGGAGCCAGTTTGAAGAGGTAGGGATGTTAGGGGGACTTCTGTGAGTTCTTTTAAAATATAATTTTGAGTTTTGAATGTAAGCATTTTACATGTTTGAAAATTAAGTATTTTACATGCTCAAAAAGTAAAAAAGATAAAAAAAGAGCACACTATAATACTGAATACAAACATAAAAAAATAAACCTAACTGTATACAACTTGGAAACAAACAATATGGAAAATCATTCATGTGACTTTTAAACATATCACCTAATGCCACATTGTCTAAAACATGAAGAACTGCAAAGGATCTTGAACTGTACTTGGGAGGCTTGCTTTTGAGGGCAGCATCTGAGTAACAATTCAGGAATCATTTAGCTTTAACATGGAAGAGAACAGATGAGTAAATATGTTGACATTGTTTGAAATGGGGATATTCACTATGTGACAGGAAACTCAATACGCAATATGGGAAGGTGCAGAAGGACCTGTTGTGTTTAAATTTGGGGTTCACACACACACCCTAGCTTGTCCATGCAGAGGGTCATCTCAATGGGGTCCCCATCCCATCAGCCGTAAGTGCTTCAAGCACCTGGGTCTTTGCTTTAACACCACTCCATGGAAACTGGATTCCCTAGAGAAATGCTAGGCTCCATGGCTCCATGGTAACATGGCTGGGGTGGGAAGAGCACAAGGCGAGCCTGCAACACCTTGTGCTAAAAAAGAAAAGGTGTCTCAAAGATTAACTGGGGGAGGAGTTGGAAGAATACTGGAGACAGTTCAAAGGGACTCCCACTAGCCCACATTGGAACTGTTTCAACACCAAAAAGAAAAATGCTGGTGATGGATTAGAACACAAGGAAGAAAAGAAGAATCAAGCAGCCCATTGTGACTGTTGATGTATATGTACATGTGACCATATATGTATATGTACATGTATATGTATATGTGACTGTATATGATTATATATGTATATGACTTCATATGTATATGACTGTATAAGTATATATGTATATGTTTATGCATAAATATTTGACTGTATATGTATATGTGTGTGAGACTGTACATGTGACACTATATGTATATGTGACTACGTGTATATATATGTATATATGTGACTGTATATGTGACTGTATATGTATATGTGACTATATGTATATGTGACTCTATTCATATGTGACTGTGTATGTATATGTAACTGTATATGTATATGTGACTTTGTATGTATATGTGACTGTGTATGTGACTATATGCGTATGTCTATGTATATGTAGATGTTTAATGTTAAACCTCTAAAGAATTATATTATATAATTCTTTCAACTTTTGTTTAGTTTTGACAGTTTTCAGCTGAAAAGTGAAAGTACATAAAACATGGAATTGCGTATGAAACAGCTGGGAGAATACATTCATTTAGTTTCCAGAGCTGCTGGCATTGTAGCAGTAATGAAGGGCTCGTGGGCCCAGGAAAGCCTTCATGCTTGTGGTCCCAGCTTATCGCAGCAAAAGGACATGGAGCAGAGTAAGCAAAGGGGGCAGACATGGGGCCAAGCCCAGTGGAATGGGCGCACACTCCCTGTCGCTGTCTCCCCATGTCTCCTCAGCATGCAGGGCTTTATGGGGTCTGCCCACAGGACTGTGCTCAGCTACTCAGTCTCCCACCCTGTGAGGCTGCACTGCTGCAGGTCCTCTACGGGCTCAGAGGTAGCCTCCAGGAGCACATCAGGGGCCAGCCCTCCTGGAGATGGGCCTTTCCTGGGGATACACAGGACACCAGCCACCTGGGCTCCTGGAGCTAACCCTTTCCAGCACAACAGGTTTCAGTAAAGCACTTGGATTTCAGCATTTCACTTGGTCACAGATTTCTTCATATACTCCTACCCACTTTGTTTCTTGACAGGAAGATTCTATAGGAAAATAACTGTGAGGGAAGAAAGACTATAATACAAAATATTTGTCGCTGACCCATTTATGGCAAAAGGCACAGGAGAGGGCAGGGCCCAGTGAGGAGGGTGTCATGGCAGAGTGATCAGGACATGCTGAGTCATGAGTCGCTACTGCTGTGACCATCTCAGTGCATCAAGGGATCAAATTAGGATGCAAACACCTTGTTTACAAATGATCTGGAGTTGATATGCACAATAGCACAAATAGGGAGATAATTCAGAGCCTTCAGATCACTCAGAGCTTCATACTTGTAGAGCTCTTTTTCAACAAAGATGCTTGAGTTTACAATTAAAATATAAATGCCCGTCTGTGTTGCGTGAGGCCCCTGGTTCTGCAGGCTTTTCAGGAGAGGGGTCTGAATGCATTGACCTAACCTGTTTGCAGACCCCACCTTGTGCTGATGGGTGGGGTGATCTTCTCAAGGGCGACTGAGATGTCTCCAGCACTATTTCATTTTGGATTACACTACAGAGGCACAGGCAGGGCCATTCATTTTTCCTAGAGCCAGCTCCTTAGAAGCTCTAAGAAAATTCTTATGCAGACAGTTCATGAGTGGGTCTTTGCGAATGAGGCAGTGTGGTCAGAAAGCTTGTGCAATGGTTTATAACCCCTCTGTGCCTTTGGCACATCCACTGAACCAATCTGCCCAACCCATGGTTTGTGAGATTGAGATGAAAAAGTTTACTGTTACTTTTGATCCTTCTTGGTTTATGGATAATAAAGAGAAAAAAATTTTTTATGAATAAATATTACTCTCCTGTTTACATATCCCAATTCTCAGGCAACATATATGTGTAAGCTGAATAATGGCCAAAGTGGGGATGTCACCAGTGTAAATATTTGATTAAAATCATGATTGCACAAAGATTCAGGAATAAAATAATTATACATTGGAAATTAATTATATTACAAAAGAGGCCCCAATGGGAATTGAAGAGAATGTTGATAATCATGCATTTTTCAAATAAGTTTTACTGATTGCACTCTAAATAATAAAACCAGAGGTACATTCTTTAGACTTTAAAAAAAATTGCATTTTTGCCCCTATTGATTTTCATAAAACTATGAAGATAAATGATGATCTCCTTACTGAGAGAATCCAGATTGTTTTATTCTAAAATTTATTTTAACATGTACTCTAAAAATCTTGCAACATGAAAGAAGATAAATAAGTGATTAAATCAAAGCAGAGAGAGATGGCTAGGAAAAGCAAATGGGCAGGCAGGCAGACATCTCCCCAGGGCCACAATGGTGTTTCTGGAATCCAGTCAGGTCACGGCATGTGCCAAGAAGGCCAGACAACATGGTATATAGCAGAAGGAGAGCAAATACACTTGGCTTTAAATTATCTGTGCCTGCTTCAATCCAAAAGTAAAAACTAGAGCAGTGGACGTTTACTCTCCTTGAAGTCTGAATCTCATTTTGAGACTCAAATGAAAAGTGGCTAAATGCACAAAATGGTAAAAATTTCAGGGGTGTCAATGATATCCCAAGGTTGCTCCCTGGACTGTCCAGGGGCCTCCCCTAGGGAGCTGTAAGGGGGTGCATAGTGCAGGGAGTTGGGATTCACCACACCTTGGTTGCGTGGCCACAAGCCAAGGGGCCAAGGGCCCAGCCACCACCACAAGCCAAGTGGCCAAGGACACTGCCACCACCACAAGCCAAGGGGTCGAGGACCCAGCCACCACCACAAGCCAAGGGGCCAAGGACCTGGCCAGCACCAGAATCCAAGGGGACAAAGGACCCTGCCTGCACCAGAAGTCAGGGAGGCAAAGAGCATGCACTGCCTGAGAGCCCCCATGGGTTGAGCTTGACGTTTGGCCCCCAGAGCTGTGAGAGAACAGATATTCCACACTTGAGCTACCCAGTCTGAGATGCCTGTTACTGTGGTCCCAGGAGAGGGAGATGCCCCATCTGTACCTACCGATAAATGCCTTCCTGGCTCACATCTTGGAGCATGATGTGGCCTGTGATGGACACAGAATTGGCAGCAACCTCCCATGGGCTGCACAGCAGCAGGCAGTGGCCTTTTCCTCCCCACCCCTCCTGCCTCCTCCTTTTCTTCTGCCCGCTTCCCTCCAACCTTCCTTCCCAGGCCCTGAAATTCAGCCATCAGGCTCCTCATGGCAGAGGGACTCCCCTGGCAGCCTCTGGGCTCCAAGAATGGCAAGGGTAGTGGTGGAATAGACTCACTCTCCCCTACCCCAGGACTCCTGGCAACCTGCCCTCCTCCACGGCCTTCCCAAGCCCGAGCCCACAGACTTCCCTGGCTGTCATCTGTGACCAACTCCCTTCTGCCTCTTGGCACTCCCTTCCCTCTGGATCATTCCATCTGCCTTCAAGAGGCACCATGCCCCAGACAGAGATTCCCTGAGGCCATTTCCTCCCTCTAGAGCCCACCCATGCAGAGATACAGATTGGTGTAGTTTGGGATCTTCAGCATATGGAGGATCCTGAGAGACCTGGGAATGGGTGAAACCAACTGGCAAGAAATTGTGCAGAGAGTGAAACAGACTCAGGTGAGCACCCAAAGCTCAATGCCAGGTGTGAGTGAAGGAGGGGATGCAGCAGAAGAGAGGCTATCTCAGCTCCCATGGAAGCCAGGTGAGAAGGAGGGCTCCGGGCTGTCCCACAAGATAGAAGGAGAGCCTCCCCATGCTGGCTGGCACCTGGAGGGCTCCAGGGAGGGCAGGTGTCTGCTGGGCTCTATTGCAGTGTGAAACTTGGGGGCTGGGCATAGGAAGACCCCCCACAGCACTTGTGAGAAGATGGCTGCAAGAGGGGTCACAGGAGGGCACATGGAGTCTGGGGCATAGTGCCTCAGGAAATCCCTGTTTGGGCTCTACACTGAGGTTAAGACATCAGGGATTCTCTGTGTGAGGGTTACACTGAGGATAGAACCTTGGGTCACTTCTGTGTGGGGTCTCCACTGAGGACATGACCTCAGGAAATCCCTGTGAGGCATCTAAACTGAGGGCATGACCTCAGGACATCACTGTGTTGGGTCTACACTGAGGCCATGACCTTGTGGTACCTCTGTGTAGGGTCTACACTGAAGGCATGACCTTGGGGTGCCTCTGTGGGGTCTACACTGAGGATATGACCTCAGGATGCCTCTGTGTGGGATCTATACTGACAGCATGATCTTAGGACATGTCTGTCTGGGGTCTACACTGAGGACACAACTTCAGGGCATGTCTGTGTGAGGTCACACTGAGCACAGGACCTCAAGGCATCTGTGAACACAGTGGGTGAGCCCTGGGTTTGTGTACAGTGAGTGTGGTACCTGCACAGACAACAAGGGGTAGCCTTGGTCAGGTGGGTCCTTGGACATTGGCAGCTCCGGTGGGAACATATGGGGCAGCTGAATCCCTACATGCTGCTGTGTTGCTGTTGGCTTCTGAGCAGGGCGTGCCCAGTTCACATTTCTTGACATTTGCAGCTCCATGTCCACTTAATGAGTTTTCAGGAGTTGGGTGAGGAAGGGCTGATGAGGAGAACAGGAGCTCAGAGGAGGGAAGGTGCAGGTGAATTTACACAATCACTCATGAGCCCTGCCTCCTTGGGTCTCTGAGATCAAATATGCCATGGAGTTTCCCACACAAACTTGGGCAGAATTTGTAGGTAAGACTTATCTTTGTGTGATGCCTTTTGGTGTTTAACTTTTTAAATTTATTTTTCTTTTGGAAGGCCATTTCTTTTCTGTATATCATGTATGTGCTAGTTGAACTCTTTCCAGTTCACTGCAGATCCAGATCTTTGGGTGGCTCTCCTTCCCTTCATGTCCTAAAAAGTTACTTTTGGCACCATTCTTTATCTTATTTGTAGGTCAAAGCTTCAAATCTTTTTTTGGGAAGCATCTGTGGCCCAGCGATCACACTCTACCCTGAGGTTTTTCCTTGTGCGGTCAATGCCTGAAACGGGCTCTTATCCAAGTCTGAAGTTATTTCCATTTGTCCTTCAGGTGACCTGAGGCTGCAGCTCCATCTGGCTGCTGGTTTTAACTCACAAGTGGATGCAGTTTTGTTGTGAGTGAAAATGAAGCTGTCGGGTCCATGGAAATGTTGGCAGTTCCGCAGTGTAGGTCCCAGTTAAAGTGTGTGCAGTCTACTTCCAACCATGTTTGACAACAGAGCTGATTCCCAGTGCTTGTCAGGTGTGTCCTTAGCCTCCATTTCTCTAGAGAAACAGATTGGATGGAGAGAAGCATTGCTTATTACCTCCAAAGAAGGCAGCCATGAGAGCTAAATGATGAAATTGGTCTCAGCCTCAGTACTTGTTTGCATACTGGTAAGAAGTGCTCAAAACCCAGGCTCCCTCCCTCCTGCAATTCAACTGTCATGCACATAAGTTCATAAGAATGGCCTGCATTTGCAGTTTCTTACTAAGTGCTCAGTTTTGCAGGGCCTGAGGTTTAGTTGCCATAGTTGCTAGTATATTGATTTCTCATAATTCAGTGTCCTTTTTGTGAAAGAGACAATATCAAGCCATCACCACAGGTCCTGGGATTCTGGGCACAAAGATCAATTTGACTAATCTCATCAGTCTCCTCCTTTCCTTCTTGGGACCCAGGGCATGGAGATGGAAAATGGAGGCATAGTTTAGGGGTGCAGAGGGTGTCCAGCAGCCCAGAGGGACCCACCTCACTGTCCTTATGGTCAGCACTTGGCTCTGGACCAGGGCTGCCCCGCTCAGGTGCAACACTGGTCTCTGGGTGGCCTGGGCTGGGGCCTGGGACTCTGAGTCCAACAAAGGCCCAGGTGACACATTCACTTCACAGGCCACACTGTATAGCAAAGCTCCAATTTACTCATAGTCTTTTGCTACTTAACTGCTTCACCACGAAAAGAGACTCTGAGGCACAGAGTTGAATTTAATGTTTGTATCTTTTCATAGTGTGGGGCCATGATGACACTGCTCACAGTTTGACTTCATTTGGCTAGTCCAGTGGGAATGTGCTACCACTGTGACTGAGGAATGACCCCTGTGGGCTCAGCATGGCCCACAAGCACCCCCTCCTCTGCTATCTGACAGCACGCTCTATGACACCCCTATTTTGTGTCATTTGCATGGTGCAATATCATGGAGGACTGCCAAGCTGCAAGTGAGGCTGGGCCCTCGGCCTCTTTGATCTCTATGTGAAGGTGCCCAGTGAAGGCCTAAATGAAAATTCAGCAGAGAAGCATCTCCAGAGAGACCAGGGAAGCTGCTGCCTATGTCTATGCTTGTGCTCGCATTTTTACTCTCTCCTCCTCACCTCTCCTTGCACCCAATTTACTTCAACTTCTGTTTGTAAACACTGGTCTTGGGAGGCGAGGAAAGGAGAATCAGATTTGTCATGCATAGATAATTCTGTAGCAAGAATTGCCTTCAAATGGTCAGCTAGAGCTGGCCACAGGCTCATTCCAGCCTCCTCCCCTTGCTTATGTGTAAAGGTCCACTCCCACAGTGCACACCTGGCTCCCAACATCTGCTCTCCGCTCATTTAAGACATTCCAGGACACATGAGTAGGTGTTTCAGATTGTTCATCTGTGCTTCCATGGAGGCAAATCAGCCACTTAGAGCACAGTGCTCATGCGCAGTTCCTTCACCTTCAGTCTTAGCATCTCCACTCATTTCCAGTTACCTGGGCCAGCACCTCTTCCCCCAACCCCATTCATTGAGGCTGTTTTCTACATTTACAAAACACTTAGGCTTTTTTCTTTTTTTTTGGTCACAATCTCCATTCCATACTGGTACCCTCTCCTCCAAATCCCTAAATGATTTTTTTTAAAAGTTGCTATAAAGTTCTGTAAGTTTTGACAAATACATGCTGCCATGTATCCTTCCTTACAATATGATTTCACTACCCTAAACATGCCCTGGGCTCCATCTACTGTCTTTCCTGTCCCCAAGGCCCTGGCAAGGACTGACCTGCTTCCCAACTCTCTCACTGTGCCTTTTTCAGGCTGTCCTGTAAATGGAACAATGTGGATCATAGCCTTCTCAGACAGGCTCCTTTCACTCTGCAGTTTTCATCCAACAGCCATCCCTGCTTTTGCTTGGCCTTATAGCATATTCCTTTTATCACTGAAGAGTACCTCATTGGATGGGTGGACCACCATTTCTTTATCCTTTCACTGATTGAAGAGCATCTTGGTTGCTGCCAGATTTGGGCATTTTTAAATAAAGCTGCTATAAATTTTCACATGCAGGTTTTTGTGTGGATATAAGCTTTCAAATCAGTTGGATAAAACCGAGGGGCATGATTATGGGATAATTGGTAAGACTATATTTAAGTTTGTAAGAAAATACTGCACTGTCCTCCAAAGAGGCTATACCACTTTAAATTCCTATCATCAATGAATGAGAGTTCCTGTGGTTTCATATCTTCACTATCATTTCTTGTTGCCAGGTTTTTGAATTGTAGCTATTCTAATAAGTGTGTACTAGTATCTCATTGTAATTCTAATTTGCAATTCCCTAAGGACAACTGATGTTGATAATTTTTCATATACTTATTTACAATGTTATTATATCTTCTATTATGTGGTGTCTTTTCAGATCTTTTGGCCATTTTCAAATTAAGTTGTTTGTTTTCATATGGTTGAGTATTAAGAATTCTTTATATATTTTGGAAAAAATCTTTTATCTGTGTTGGCAGATATTATCTCCCAATTCATTGTTTTCTTTCTATTTCCAAAGTAAAAGTTTCAAATTTTAATAAAATACAGCTTATTAATTTTTGTTTCATGGGTGGTGCTTTTGGTGTTATATCTAAATACTCATTGCCAAACCCAAGGTCATGTAGATTTTTTCCTATGTTTTCTTTTAGAAGTTTTGTAGTTTTATACCTTTCATTTAGGTCTATGATCCATTTTAAGTTGATATATATTTTTTTGTGCATGTGGTGTGTTAGGTCCTGTCTAGGTCCATGTTTTTGCAGAGGGATGTCCAATTATTCCAGCACCATCTGGTGAAAAACCGTCTTTTTTCCATTGAATTGCCTTTGCACCTTTGTGAAAGAGCAATTGATTATATTTGTGAATCTATTTCTGGGCTCTCTATTGTGTTCCATTTATCTAGCTATCTATTCTTCCATCAATACCACACTGTCTTTTTTTAAAGATTTATTTATTTCTCCTCCTCTCCCCCCCATTGTTTGCACTTGTTGTCTGCTTTCTGTGTCTGTTTGTTGTGTGTTCTCTGTGTCTGCTTGCCTTCTTTTAGGAGGTACCGGGAACTGAACCTGGGACCTCCAATGACCTCCCATGTAGGAGGGAGGCACCCAATCACTTGAGCCACATCTGCTCCCTGCTTGTTGTGTCTCCTTGTTGCATTATCTTATTGCATCATCTCCTTGTGTCAGCTCATTGCATCAGCTTTCTGCACTAGCCCTTTGCATCAGCTTGCTGTCTTGCTTACCTTCTTTAGGAGGCACTGGTAACCGAACCCAGGACCACCCATGTGGGAGGCAGGCATCCAACTGCTTGAGCTACATTCATTCTCCCAATACCACACTGCCTTTAAATCAGATAGTTTGTGACTTCCAACTTTGTCCTATTTTCAGTATTGTGTTGGCTCTTCTAGGTCTTTTGCCTTTCATGCAAATTTTAGAAGCAGTTTGTTAATATCTACAAAGAAGATTGCTGAGATTTTGATTGGCACTGTGTTGAATTTATGTATCAGGTTGGAAAAATTGACACTTGACAATACTGGGTTTCTGATTCATGACCATGGAACCATTCTCCCTTTATTTAGGTGTCCTTGATGTCTTTCACTAGTGTTTTGTAGTTTCTCACATAGAGATCCTGGATATGCTTGTCAGATTTAGACCAAAATGCTTTATTTTTTGTAAATGATATATTTTTTTAAAAAATCAATTTCCAATTGTTTATCACTAGTATATGGAAACACAATTGAATTTTTCTTTTAAGTTAAAAATACTTTATTAGAGAAGTTGCAAGTTTACAGAAAAATCATGCAGAAAATACAATTTCCCACACTCAGACAGTTTTTCCTATCATTGACATTTGCGTTAGTGTGGTTCCTTTGTTAAAATTGATGAAACCATATTATTGCAATTTTGCTATTTGCTATAGTCCATAGTTTAGATTATGGTTCACTGCTTGTATTGTACAATCCTATGTTGTTTTTAAAAATTTTTATTTTAGTATCTGTGGTGGTTTGGAACTTTTTGTAACCCAGAAAATCATGTGGGTGTAAATCCTGTTATATGTAGGACCTTTTGATGAGATTACTTCAGTTAAAGTATGGTCTAAGATGGGTTTCGATTCTCTTACTGGAGTCCTTTATAAGAGACTGAAATTCATACAAAGAGACAGAAAGCCTTGGAAGCAAGAAGTTGAAATCACAAAACCTGGAAGAGAAGGGAAAGACACCGCCATGTCCCTTGCCGTGTGACGGAGGAGCCAAGGATCACTGGCAACTGGTCTTTGGGAAGAAAGCATTGCATTGATGATACCTTGATTTGGATACTTTCTCAGCCTCAAACATGCAAGCTAATAAATTCCAATTGATTAAGACAACTCATTTCAGGATATTAGTTTTCAGTAACTTAGGAAACTAAAACAGATTTTGGTAACAGGAGAGTGGGGTGCTGCTAATGCAAATACAGAAAATGTGTAAATGGCTTTGGAATTCGGTAATGAGTAGAAGTTGGAAGAATTGTGAGGTGCTTAATGGAAAATACCTAGGTTGCTCTGAAGAGACTGTTGGTAAAAATATGGGTGCTAAATGTACTTCTGATGAGGCCTTAGATAGAAATGAAGAATGTGTCATTGCAAACTGGAAGAAAGGTGATGCTTGTTTTAAAGTGGCAGAAAACTTGGCAAAATTGAGTTCTGATGTATGAGGAAAAGATACTCTGAGAACTGAATTCCTGGGCACAAAGAAACCAAAAATTGAAGGTTTGGAAAATTCTGAGCTTATAAGAAGCAACTCCTCAGAGAATAGTGCTCTAGGTGAGGGTTTAACTGGACATGGAACCAGTCAGTCATTTCACTGCAAGTCAGGATTGGAAATGCAGATATCCAGAAAGGATTTGTGGAAAGTTCTTTTGTCTGATGGTTTGGACCCCCATGTACTACATGCAAAACTGACAAGTTGTTTCTTGGTGTTTTGTTTTTTTTCAGGAAATCTGTATGAATGGAACCACTGCCAGCCTGGTCTAAAAGGGACAGAAAAGGGACAGATTGAAGGAAAAATAACTTCAAAGGCACAACCATGGAAGCTGAGGTTTGGACTGAAGATATCTTCTCTTGCCAAGACAGCGAGCCCACCCATGTATGCAGAAAGGGTGAGTATATCCCAGCACTTTGTGAGGGGGATTCATTCCCATTGTTCAGGAAGAGTGACAGAGGAATCTAGGATCACTGGCAGCCAGTCATTGGGAAAAAGCATCACCTTGAGATACATGATTTGGATATGTTTTTCAGCCTCAAAACTGTAAGCCTGTAAGCTAATAAATTCCCTTTGTTAAAGCCAACACATTTTATGCTATCTGCTTTAAACAGTCTAGCAAACTAAAACAATAACATATATACAACCTACAATTTCTCCTTTTAACAACATTCAAATAAATATTTCAGTCATTGCTGTTAATCACATTCACAGTGTTGTGCTACCATTATTCCATCCATTACCAAAGCTTTTCCATAAAGCCAAATAGAATGTAAGCATTAGCTCCCCATTCCCTACCCCCACCCTGGCTGCTGGTAACGTGTATTCTAATTTCTGACTCTATGAGTTTTCTTATTCTAATTATTTTATATCAGTGAAATCATACAATATTTGTCCCTTTGTGTCTGGCTTATTTCACTCAACATGATGTCTTCAAGGTTTGTCCATGTTCTCACATATATCAGAACTTCTTTCCTTCTTACTGCTGCATAATAGTCCATAGTGTGTATACACCACATTTTGTTTATCTATTCATCAGTTGATGGACACTTGGGTTGCTTCCATCTTTTGGTGATTGTGGATAATGCCACTATGAACATGGGTGTGCTAATATCTGTTTGAGCCTGTTTTCAATTGTCTGGGGTATATACCTAGCAGGGGGGTTGCTGGGCCATATCATAGCTCAGTACTTAACTTCTGGAAGAACTGCCAGACTGTCTTCCAATTTGCTGAGCTACTCTAGAGTTCTTTATGTTTGCATTGCTATTTACAACCTATTCCTCCCCACTAAGAATGGGAGAAAGTTACCTGTGGAGGTCTGGCTCACATCCTATCATACCTGACATGGAACTTGGATCTTAAATTTTAAGACCACAAGCTCTGGAACAAGGAAACAGCACTTGATCAATCTGTTACCCTGGCACTGACTTTGACAAAAAGGGGAAATGATGCAAACCTAGACTATCCATGTTCAA